>APFE031649105.1:73922-159493 GCA_000404065.3 Pinus taeda | reverse complement strand
TCTATAGGTGTAGAATAAACTGTAATGGAGTGTGGTGATGGGTGTGTTGTTAAGACTCTTCTTGATGTGAAGGTTTCTGGTTTGAAACATGTCACTGGTTCGAATTAGAAAAAATTGTGGGCAAAAATTCAGACCCATATTAAGGGTTGGTGTGGCCCAAGGCAGGTGATTTAGATAACTTAAAAGAATTATTGAGACACTAAGATTTTACAAATTACACAACTCAAATTTACAATTCTAAAAAATATTGTTAAAATTCACGACAAATTTGATAAAAAAAAGTACTTGATAAAAGCATCTAAAATGTCTATTAATTTGGACTACACTATATTTATTTTAAAATTATAATTTTTAAATAATTATAAAATAAAAATAATATTTAATAAATTTTTATATATTGAATGGTTTAATGGATATATATATATATATATATATATATAATATATATATATATATATATATATTATAAAACCAGTCTGGATCCATCTTAATTCTGAATCTACTAAGCACCTAGAGGGATCAACTAAGTACCTATACCTAGACGGATCAAATCTATTTTCACTCTAAAAGCGGTTTGCTTATTTAAAGGGGGAAATTAAACTAACCTAGACCCATCTTAACTCTGGATCTACCCAGAACTGCGAGGGATCAAATCTCTTGATATGCAAACCTAGTAGATTTAGGTTAGTTATTTTATTTTGATCGACTAAAAATATTTACATTAAATTACATTACAACATCCTAGATTCATATAAGCACTGAGAGGGATCAAATCTCTCACGGCACAAACCTCTTTTGTCAGTGAAAAACTTGAGGAAAGGTTTACAACTTGAGAAAATGTTTACAATTTGAGAGATTTGATCCCTCACACAGTTGGATTTAATATGAATCTAGGTTGGTTTAATTATTAATAATTAATAACTAGCAATTGCATCACATGTTGTATGGATTTGGGTTGGTTTAATTATTAATATTTAATAATTAGAAATTACATCACACGCTGTAAAAGAAACATAGTAAGCCGTAATAGAAAGAATAGTAGCATTGATGAAAGAACATGTGATATGCCATGCAATTTAATTGAATATTTAAATTATAAATATGAATTATTTTATTTAAAAAAATAGATTTGGAAAACTCTTTGGATAATGAAATAAGTTAAATAAATCAATGCAAATGCAAACATGTTCATATCAATAATATTAAGTTTTCTATGAACTATTGTACTGAGTAACCTACGTATATCAATGTAGATAAGTTCTAAACTGATAACAACAATGACCTCTAAATTATGGAACGAAAATTCTAGAAAATATACTTAAATGAGTAGATAATCTAAGGCTTGGCTCATTAATTATTAATATGCCTTAACTCAGTCTAGGAATATGATGTTTTGCTTTGTCTGGTTCAATAGATTTAAAAATTATTGTCATTTAATATTATAAAAAATAACTAGCATGACAATGGCAACATACAAGGTTTAGGAGGAAATGACAAATTAGACATTAGTATAAATGTCGAAAGGAATGTCCATCCTCTTGTTGGGTCATTCTTTGATGAGGTTGTTTTTGTTATATGTTGAAAAGCCTTAAAAATGAATGTGTCATAATTTTTAAATCTAAAGAATTGAAGTCATGAAAATCATTTTCCATGTGGTTTTATTCTGAACTACTCTCTATCTTCATGGAACCAATGATACTATATAATATAGTAAACTAAGGATCACCTACACTAAGGCCTGACATGAGCTATGTCAAAAGTTTAGAACTGCTCTATCTCTTGAGTTACTACCTTATTCGTCAACATCTAATTGACCATCTTGAAGGGCGATGTATATGCCACAAACACTGAGAACAAGAAATATATACTACTCAAATTTGGACTATGGAACTCTGTAGCTGCAATGATAGTGATTTAGTGAAGGCTAGTGTTCAATTTTCGTTACATAGCGGAGTGTAAAGAACACCTTTGAAATCCAAAGGATCCAAAGGATTCCAAGGCTATCATGTCTGTAAGATAATTAGTATCGTACCTGACCACTGGCTAAGTAAAATTATGAGCCATAGTAAGAAGCTTTTGCTATATTTCTACATCAATTACATTTTCTTATTCAACAATTTTTAAGTTCAATGAAATAAGTCTTTGCTATGTATGTTGTTGCTCATGTATGCTATGGAACTTATGCATTTATTTTGGGAGTTCATTCCTAACAACCTGGTCAAAATTTCAACTTCAACGGTTTAATTTCGTGGCAAAATAAGGAAAAGTTAAATATCTCCTTGAAGGAAAGATGGGTTGAGGATCTAGTATCTGGCACATCATTTTCTCTAAGCTTAAAATTGCATCATGGTTGTGTCAGCAATCATTTCAAGCTCAATTTTGTGGATAAAAGAGATATGTTTTACTTTGTTCCTAGAATGATTAGATTGACTAGAAATACATGATTTGGTTTATTGCAAAAGTACTCTTCAATATAAATTAGGTCTTCATATTTAAGATATAGAAATATCAATAGTCCTTGGAATAATTGAATTGACTAGAGGTACAAAATTTGATTTATTGCAAATCTCTTCCTCAATACAAATTAGTTCTTCATATTATTTTACCCAACAATCATAAACACTTTCAGATATTAAAACATATACGATATATAAATTAGATAAATCTATTTTATATTATATTTTAAATTTTATAATAAATTTTAAATAATTTGAAAAAACAAAACAAAAAAACATATACCTGCACACATTTAATTCCACTATGAATGAAAACCTCTCTCCCTATACTAATTAATTAATATTGCACTAAGTTGGATCACCCGGGTCTTTGGAAGAGGAACTTCATTGTAATAGAGTGTAAACTCAGAATGACGAAAATCCATTTGCTACATTTTGAATGATTCGTAATTGAGATATGGAACATGGAATCCATCGATTGAAATCAAGTAAGTTGGCAAGGTAAACATTTATTCTAAGAAACTGTAAATCTTGCATCTTGCACATAGCATGTTATTATTAGTTAAACCAGAATCGTTAACTCTGATCTTAAATAATTGTGAAAAAAAAATCATGAATAAGGCCAAGCCCATATAAAAATTGATAGTAACAAATTTGAAAGTAAACTTTCATGATTAACATTCATATTTTCATATATCGATGTTTCTTGATCAATTGTGGGATGTAAATGAAAAATAACCAGTTCCTACAGTAAATTTAACCAACGTTGCACATACAACAATTTCTGAATTGTTTTTTTATATAGTATAAAAAGGCTAATGGGTTATTTAATTGTCTTGTTTCTTGTATTGCATGCATATAATTTTAGGTCTGCAATGATTTAATAGATTTCACCCATTCTCCTTTTCTTTTAAATCTCCGTAATATGGCCTCTTATTTACCTGCAATTAGTTGACCCTTTAGCTCACATTACTATTTTTTGTCATTAGTGTTTTACATGGAAATAAAGGGAGTCTCTCAAAACCAAGTTTGTGGTTCTTACCTCTTTTAATTATTAATAAAAATACTTTAGGGAGGTTAAGCTTACATGCCTCCGCATAGATCCCTTTACATACAACATTTATAAGTACAAATTATACCTAAATGTTGAGGGACCGGGTATGGCAAGGCATGTGCTAACAATTTGAATATAAAATTGTTGCCAAGGTCTTTATTGTTATCAAACTTCAACCTTTAAATTATTCCTCTTTATCACCAATATACGTATGATGGGAATTAAAAAACGGACAAGTGTTTTTGGATTCTTTTTTACATTACATTAAAATTATGAATATTATGGTCATACTATGGTCTACTTTGTGCTACATTTATATGGTTCGGCGGGGGGCTATTCACCATCAACCCTATGGTAATAATCAACGGTCATCATTTGATGTGTACGATGGATGGTGGGAATGATTCCCTTGGCGGTTAGGTAACCATCTATTTCGTCTTGGCCACGTGCCACATTCTGACCGATGTCTCCAACAAAAAATGGCTCTACAACCTAGTGATCTCAAACCTTTAGGGTTTCTCCCTTTTCCGCATACTCTATGGCATGACGATCCCTGGTCTCAGGATTTCTTGGCATTTACTAGCGGCATGGCCTCTTTCCTTCAGCGAACTCAAGACCCAGATCATCTAGGTGACCGAGACATACTTTGAACTCTAAGGAGGCTAATTTAATTGGCTTAAGATTTGGGAACAATTCATATTCAAATTGTACACGGCCTAAATCTTTATCTTTATCTTTTTTTTTTTTTGTTTCTCTGTCGAGTTGTTAAGGACTCTTTACGAAGAACCATTCAAATTTCTCGGGTATGGATTTTCCCTACTCAAGTTAGATCTATGAAGAATTTGCTCGTCTTCCAGTCCAATAAGTGAAGGTTCCGATAATTCTTGAAGGGTTTAATGGTAGATGTCTTAATAATTTGCAGTGAATTATGATTTCTTCATTTCCTTTTATAAAAGACAACTAACTATGCTCCCTTGGTGTTTTCTCTAAAATGAATTTAGCTCATGGATGTAAGGACACAACCAGTGTTGTGTTGCTTACATGTAAGGGTTGTACCTGTTAGGGGTTTAAGTTTAATCTTCATATAATGGAAATTTTTACTTAGTTCTTTCCTATGTTTCTTTTTTATTTTCCAGGTACAGTGAGACCACCTTCAATTTTCTTTCCGGTAAATTTTAGTTCGATCCCCCAACCAAATCTTGTTTCATCTCTTCTAATTCACAACCTCTCTGATTTGTTTGAGGTCGGCCCTCCCACTTATGCAGTAAAGTTTGGTTCTATTAGCGACGAAACCCTAACCTTAAGGTTTGTTGTTGTCTCTAGAAGAAAATGGCTCTGCAGCTTGGCTATCCTGAACCCTTAGGGTTTCTCCCTTTTTCTGCATATTTTTTGGCATGATAAAGCTTGGTCTTAGGATTTCCTAGCATTTTCTAGTGACATGGACTCCCTCTTTCAGCTAGCTCAAGACCCAGGTCATCCAGGTAACCAAGACATACTTCCAACTATAAGGATGTTAATTTAATTGGCTTAAGTTCCCGAAACAATTCGTATTAAAATTTTACACAATCTAATTCTTTTTTTTCCTGCATTTCTCGCGAGGTGTTAAGGACTCTCTACCAAGAAAAATTTGGCTTGCTTGGGTATGGATGTTCCCTAGTCAAGTTATCTCTCCAAATAATTGGCTCGCCTTCTGCTCCAATAGGTGAGGGTTCCATAATTCTTGAAGGGTTTGATAACAAGCATCTTAATAATTTGTAGTGAATTGTGATTTCTTCCTTTTTCTTTTATAAAATACAACTAACTGCGCTTGCTTGGTGTTTTCTCTAGAACACATTTAGCTCCTAGCCATGAGAACATAATCGTTGTCACATCATTTACAAGTAAGGGTTGTACATTCTAGGGTTTTAGGTTTAATCTTCGTATAATGGAAATTTGTACTCGTATCTTTCATGTGTTTCTTTTTTTTCTTTTCTAGTTACAATGAGACCACCTTCAATTTTCTTTATAGTGAGTTTTAGTTCAATCCCCTAACCAAATCTTGTTCCAACTCTTCTAATTCACGACCTTCTCTGATTTGTTCTAGTTCATCCCTCCTACTTAAGAAGTAAGGTTTAGTTTTTTTAGCGACGAAACCATAACCTTAGGGTTTTTTGTTTCTTTGGGTTTGTCGTTGTCACTAGAAGAAAATGGCTCTGCAACTTCGTGATTTCGAACCCTTAGGGTTTCTCCCTTTTCCACATACTTTGCGGCATGCCCATGCTTGGTCTCAGGATTTCTTGGCATTTTCTACTGGCATGGCCTCCCTCTTTCAACCAACTCAAGACCCATGTCATCCAAGTAGCCAAGACGTACTATAAGAAGGTTTCTTTAATTGGGTTAAGTTTTGGGAAAAATTCATATTCAAAATATACATGGTTTAATTTTTGGTTTTTTTTTTTTCTTTTTTCGGTTAGATGTTAGGGACTCTGTGAATTTTAGATAACAATGGCATGTTCTATGCTTTAGAGAAATTTACTTCATTTTTTCTTATTAGCCCAATATCAATTTCTAGATTAGCAATCACATTAACATGATAATAAGTGCAGATAGAACATAAATAATAAGCAGAGGACAAGCCAAAACAAGAGGACACAATATTTGGAAGATGCCAGAGGAAAACCCCAATGTCGGGAAAACCCTTTGATCAAAAATTCTTATTATTCTTCAAAAGTTCAGCAGAGAGAGAGTGTACATCATACAAATTTTCTTACTCAATCACTGTAAAACAATCCAGTCAAACTGCAGTGAATAGGACGCCCTAACCATAAATTCAACATTGGTCAAACCAAAAAAAGGTCTCCTCCAAATTATGTCGGTCAAACCCAACCAAATCGGCCAAATATAGTCCAAATCAACCCGAAACAGTCTTGAAAAATTCGATCAAACTTGGTCAACACACAATCAACTCTATGGTCAAAGGGCTTGTGGTCAACATAGGTTAAACAACTGCAAATA
Organism: Pinus taeda; assembly: GCA_000404065.3. Lineage (NCBI taxonomy): Eukaryota > Viridiplantae > Streptophyta > Pinopsida > Pinales > Pinaceae > Pinus > Pinus taeda. The sequence goes on along the minus strand of APFE031649105.1, from coordinate 152,989 downwards.
CCTTGTTTTCTATGCCACGGATGTGTCCTAAAGAAATCATAATTTCTTCCTGAAAAACCTAGTAAAAGGAGGAGGTTTGACCCTTCATCAATGCTGTTGCAGATGGCCCAAAAACAGTCTTGTAGTTTCAGCGTGAAATTTTCGATCATCCCAAGTAAACGAAGAGAAGAAGAAGAGTTTCTCCTTGCTGTATGAACCAATGAGGTGAGGAGAGAGAAAGATGTGTTGAGATGATGGTGTCCAAATTAGGAAAAGGTCTCTCCTATTTATACACAATGTTGAGGGTGAAGAGACACGTCTGTTGGGCTTCATGAGCCTACATTAGACTTCTGGTCGACCTTGACAATTTGTCCATAGAAGAAATAAATTCATAATTTCATTTATACTTGTTTGAGTGAGATGATATTTAGGTCAATATTGCACCTCTCAGAAACATGAATCCAATAAAAATATCATCTCCACCATATGAGCTCTCCAAGTTGGAGTTTGGCCCTAGTTTCCAATTTTAACACTCCCTCTCAACTAGGGAGAAATCCACCTGCCAAACCATCTATCAATTTGTATCATCCATGTCATCCTTGCTCTTCTATGATCTACACTTATCTACTATGCCCTGTTGAACCATGAAGAAATAATGAAGAACAAATGATCGAGAGTGTATCATACCACTCCCCACTGACCTGAAGTTAATCTCCATTGATCCCAGATCAATATCAAACATCCTATCATAGGGATTACAATAGTACACGATGCGTCTATTAGTAGTACTCTGGTCCCTATTCTCATTTCCCAACTCATTGGCTAGATGAGAGGTACTTCCCAGGAGTCCCAGACAACATGGGTAGGATGTATTGGCAGGAGAAGGTGAACCACTCATCCTGCTCATATGCCATAGGAGAAGGTGAACCAATTATCATATGCATATATCAACCATCATGGGGTATCACAGGGGAAGGTGAACCACTCACCCTAAACACAACGCACCACTAGGGGAAGGTGAACCACTCACCCTATGGTTGCTCATAGCTCCAAGCGGTAACCCAAGCCCCTTGGAGCTCCTAGAGCTCAATATCCAACTCAAATGGGACCCTCATAAGAGGGTCTTTCCACGACTCCAAGTCATTCATGGAAGGTTAAGAATTTGACCTTCCTGAGGGGATTCATAAGAATATCGATGACTTGTTCATAATTCCCAATGTGATGGAGCCTTATTACTCCCCATTAGACCATATCTCGGATAAAGTTGTACCTGATATCAATATGCTTGGAGTGGCCATAAAATAAAGGATTATCATAAAGATGAATCCCACTTTGGTTGTCGCTATAGATCACAATGAAATCCAACACATGCCTAAACATCTCACTAAAGATCTTCCTCAACCAAACAGATTCACAGGAGGCCATAATAGCAGCAATATATTCGGCCTCGATGATGCTCAAATATACCGATTTCTGCTTCCTGCTCATCTGGGATATCAAAGCAGAACCTAGTGAGAAGCAACATCCCAATGTGCTCTTACGATCCACCACACTGCCATCCCAGTCAGCATCTAAATAATCATGGAGCCCCAAATTCCCGGAAGTGTATCTCAGTCCATAGGTGATTGTGCCCTGAAGATATCTCAAGAGATTCTTGGCAGCAATCCAATGTATGTGATGAGACCCGACCATAAATTGACTCAATGTATTCACTGCAAAGCAAATGTCTGGATGGGAGTTCACCAAGAACATCAGGGCCCCCATGAGTTGACGATACTCAGAAGGATTTCCCAAATCAGGCACAACATCACTTCCGAATAACTTCTTAAAGTTAAGTTCCATCGGAGTAGTTATGGAATTACAATCCACCATAAAAAATCTTTCAAGTAGCTTCACAATGTATTTTCCTTGGGAAAGGAAAATCTCACTTGGTTTTTGCGAGACCTCCATAGGAAGTAGTGCATCAATTATAGGTCCTTTATCTCAAATTTGGTAGCCAAATCCCTCTTGCATTGACAAATAAGAGGGTTTGCACTTGTCATAAAGAGATCGTCTACATAAAGTACCAAGATGAGAGGTCTATCATTTACAACCTTGAAATAAAGGTTCGGATCAACTTCACTTCTTGTAAAACCTAGATTCATTTGTTGATCCTCTCATACCAAGCCTGGGGAGCTTGCTTCAACCCATAGAGGTATTTCTTCAACCTACATACATGTGTCTTTTGATCTAGAACTTCGAACCCCTCAGGTTGTTCTACATAGACTTCCTCCTTAAGTGAGTCATGTAAGAAGGCAGTCTTGACATCCATTTGATGCAAATTCCATCCTTGTGAGGCAACAAGGGAAATGATCAAAAGGATGGTGGTATATCAGGCAACTGATCCAAATATCTCATCATAGTCCACACCTTTCTTTTGAGAGAAGCCTCGAGCAACAAACCTGGCCTCGAACTTTTCAGCACTTCCATCAACTCTATGCTTGATCTTGTAGAGCCATTTTGAGGCAACAAAAGATTTGTCCTTGGGTATAGGGATCATATCCTAGACATCATTCTTCATAATCGATTCATACTCTTTGTTCATAGCATCCTTCCAAACTTGGTGCTTAATAGCTTCTTCGAATGTGCAAGGCTCAGTTTGAACAATGGTGCTGATGGCAGCTAAGTACCCTTGGTACCTATTCGGCTTCTTACTTTCATGAAATGTCCCCCTTGGTGCAATATGCATCTTGGCATCTGTGAGAGTGTCCCTAAGCCATGAGGGCATCCCTCTTGAGGAGGAGGGCTCATGGGGAGGTGGATCAATGGGATGCATCGATCCTTCAACATTGAGCATTAACTCATCCTGCAGTTCTCCCTGCTTTCCTATATCTACTTCATTGTCCTTCCTTGGAATAGGAAGGTTCCTAATATTCCCAAGGGAAGCATCTTCATTGAAGCTGACATCATGACTTATTTCCACTTCTCTTGGACCATGCATATAGATTCTATATGCCTTTGAAGTTTCACTGTAGCCCACAAATGTTCCTTTCGTCCCAAATGTGTCCAATTTTCTTTTCTTTTCTTTCGGCACATGAAAATACACGAGGCTACCAAACATTATAAAATGAGAAACATCAGGTTTCTTAGCGGTGAAAAATTCTTTGGGAGTTTTGGTGTCCAATGCTCGATGTGGGCATCTATTCTGACATACATGGCAGTGTTGGCAGCTTCTCCCCATAGGAACTTCAGAAGGCTTTGGTCATAAAGCATGGCACGTGTGGCTTCTATAATAGAATGATTCTTCGTTTCAGCAAGACCTTTTTCTCAGGAGTATATGCTGTAGTAGTCTCCCTCTTAATGCTAACTTCTCTACTGTTCCATTATCAGCCCTCAATATTTTGATCTTCTTCCCTCTTTGATTTTCGACCAAGGCTTTGAAAGAGTGAAACCATGTGAACATTTCATCCTTCTTCAAGAAACAAATCCAAATTTTACGATAGAAGTTATCCAAAAAGATAGAATAATATAAATATACTCCCAAAGATATTACATGCAACATACACGATAGATTAGGATGAACCAATTGCAAAATATTGGTAGTCTTGGTATCACTTGAGGGGAATGTTCCCCTTGTATGTTTTCCTTCGGCACATCCTTAACAAACACCTTCATGTTCTACTTTAAATTTAGGCATACATGTCACCATCTTCCTTGCATCAAGTAGAGCATTATAATGAAGATGAGCAAACCTTCAGTGCCATAATTTGGATTGAAGAGATGTGTTGCAAGACATAGCTCTTAGTGGACTTCCTCCAACTTAATATAGACTGCCAACCTTGAATCCAAGGGTAAATTCTACTTTGAAATTTATTTTCCAAACATGTATATTTCCATCAATGAATGTCACCTTGAATCCTTTGTCCTCCATCACCGAGATAGATACCAGGTTCTTCTTTAGATTGGGTACATACAATACTTCTTGTAGATGAATGGTGTTGCCTTGATTCAATTGAAGAGTAAAATTCCCAACTCCTCCCATGGGATAGGTGGCATTGTCTCCAAGAATTATTTCCAAATTTGTATCCTATTCTATCAGATTTGAAAGAGCTTCCTTATACCCAGTGAAGTGCCTTGAGGCACCACTATCAATCAACCAATTTCCCAAGGTATCCGAAGGAGAGGCAATAGAGAGGGCAGATATAAGATAAAATTCATTTTGCTTGTTATCTACAACATTTGATTCATCATACCTGGAGTTTCTTGATCTTTGGGAGGTCAACCATTTCCATGTTGAGTAGTGGGAACATTCCTTTTTCCTTTGTTGTTGAACCTACCATTCATTTGATTGTTGTTGCCCCTGAAATTGTTGCAGTTATTCTTTTCATCATTCCAAGGTGTATCCCTTTTATTAGGACACTCCCTAGCATAGTGGCCAAACTTGTTACAAATGAAGCATCTACCCTTTCTTCCATCTTTGAATCTCGGTCTTCCTTGACATTGCTTCTTTGAACCTGCATTGTTCTTTTTAGCATGAGCAGAGAATGTAGTAGGATCATTCCTATTTGATGGCATGTTTCTTTGCATCATCCTTGTCTCTTCTTGAGTACATCTAGTAAACAATTCATCAAAACCTAGAATCCAGTCATTGTTGAGGATAGTAGTGTTGAATATACCCCATTCACGAGGGAGACCTCCAAGGGCAATGGGAGTGAGTTCCGTATCATTAATAACTTCTCCAATTTATAGAAGACCATTTATGATTTCGGTGATCCTCAAGAAGTAGAATTGGATATCTTCTCATCTTCCCTTCTTTATGTCCTTCAACATGTTCTTGAGAAATAGGACTTGGTTTTCATTGCTAGCTTTAAACATGCTAACCAACTTGTCATACATCTCCATAGATGTGTCCAAATCAGAGATGTAAGCAACTAAATGCTTATGAATAGAATCTCTGATGATCTTCTTATATTTGACTTCACCTTTCTTATACTTCGTCTTAGAAACAACTGGTGCATTTGAAGGAAGTTCAGTAATATTTCCCTGCACATAGTCCATAGCATCATGCTCTTCCAAATTCCATTCAAGGGACGTCTTCCATGCATGATAATCAGACTTAGCATTGAGCTTGTCATCAAATTTTAAGTAAGATGAGGAGACCATTGAATATTTTCCTTGTCCAACAAATCTCAGTGATTTCTTTTCTCACTCTTACTTGGGCTTTGTCTTCACCTCATCTCTGATACCATGTTAATTTTAGATAACAATGGCATGTTCTATGCTTTAGAGAAATTTACTTCCATTTTTCTTACAAGCCCAATATCAATTTCCAAATTAGAAATCATATTAGCATGATAGTAAATGTAGATAGAACATAAATAATAAGCAGAAGACAAGCCAAGATAAGAGGACACAACATTTGGCAGATGCTAGGGAAAAAACCCAATGTGGGGAAAACCCTTTGCTCAAATGTTCTTATTATTCTTCGAAAGATCAGTAGAGAGAGTGCATCATACAAAATTTGCTTTCCCAATCATTGTAAAATAGTCTAGTCAAACTACAGTCAATAGGATGCCCTAACCAAAATGTCAACACTGGTCAAACCAGCAGAAAGTTTCCTCCAAATTAGCTCGGTCAAAACCAGTCAACTCAGCCTCTAAAGAAAGTCCAAATCAACCCAAAAAATTCATAAAAAAATTCAGTCAAACTCGAACAACGCATAATCAACTCTGTGGTCAAAGGGCCTGCAATCAACGCAGGTCAAACAATGACAAATACCTCGATTTCAATGCCAAAAGATGCGGCCTAAATAAATCATAATTTATGTTTGAAAAAAACAGTCAAAGGTGGACGTTTGACCTTCGGTCAACGCTGGTGCAGATGGCCCAAAACTAGTCCTGTAATTTCAACTTAGAATTTTCGGTCATCCCAAGTCAACGAAGACAAGAAGAAGAGTTGTTCCTTGCTGTATGAACCAATGAGGAGAGGAGAGAGAAACATGTGTTGAGATGATGGTGTCCAAATGAGGAAAAGGTCTCTCAATGTTTATACACAACTTTGAGGGTGAAGAGACATGTCTATTGGGCTTCATAAGCCTACATTAGACTTTTGGTTGACCTTGACAATTTGTCCATAAAAGAAATAAATTCATAATTTCATTCCTACTTGTCAGAATGAGATGATATTTCGATCAATATTGCACCTCTCGGAAAGATGAATCCAATAAAAATATCATCTCCATCATATGAGATGTCTAAGGTGGAGTTTGGCCCTAGTTGCCAATTTTAACAGACTTTGTACCAAGAACCATTCTACTTGCTTGGGTATGGATTTTCACTACTCAAGTTCACTCTCTAAAGAATTTTCTTGCCTTATTCTCTAACAAGTGAGGGTGCCCATAATTATTGAAGGGTTTGATGGCATACGTCTTAGTAATTTAAAATAAATTGTGATTTCTTCCTTTCCTTTAATAAAAGACAACTAAGTGTGCTCAGTTGGTGTTTTATCTAGAACGCATTTAGCTCCTGGCTGTAAGGACAAAACTTATGTTGTGTTATTTATAGTAAGGGTTGTACCTACTAGGATTTTAAGTTTAATCTTCGTATAATGGAATTTTTTCCTCTGTTCTTTCCTTTGGTTCTTTTTTTTTCTTTTCTAGGTATAGTGAGACCACCTTCAATTTTCTTTCCGATGAATTCTAGTTCGATCCCCCAACCAAATCTTGTTCTAGCCCTTCTAATTCATGACCTCTCTGATTTGTTCTGGGATATCCCTCCTACTTAGGCAATAAAGTTTAGTTCTATTAACAATGAAACCCTAACCTTAGGGTTTGTTGTTTCTTTGGATTCTAATCTTAGCTAGTGTTTCTAATTTACTTTTTGGTCAAATCCTTAGATGTATTATGTGTATATCTATCTAATATAGTCGTAACTTTATTTTAGCATTCTAGCTAGGCACTGTATTCAACTTCAAATTATGCATAGTTCAAAGTTGTTGTTGCTTTTTTTTTAATTTCCAATGTAATTATAGACGACGATTTTTACCTTTTGTTAAATATAAACAAATATATTAGAAAATCTGCAGTGTTTTTCCATATTACAATCATTGTCTTTCTTCAAGCATTGGAGATAGTGATAGTTACAAATAATTTATCAAACCCTAAACAGGGTTAGTATATTTCATAATTTATTTCTTGTATTAATGTTAATATTGCTACATTTGTTTTATACAGTTCATCTCACAATTTTATTTTATTTTTATTATGCTACTTTTAATGGCTGCATGTAGCGACTTGTATATTTTAATAGTACTCTATTCACACACACACACCAATTTTCGGAAGCTCTTACAACAATAATTTCAAGTTAGTTGATACTTATGTCTAATCCTTAGAAAGAGACTTCAAATATATTTAACCACTTTCTCGTTCTTTACATAGTCATACAACAAAAGAAAAATAAAAAAATTCTAATCTCAACAGAAACACTTATCTGAATAACATAAGTGAGCACTGAAAATTTCATCATCGATAACAAGAAAAGCCTTGACGTTTCTTGAGCTAGAATTGAGACAATTATGTGTGAGAAATCCTGATGTCTCCATACCCTTATGGCTTTGCTGTCTGAGATGGTGTACAAACGATCGTTTGTTGGAACTACTAATGAATTTATTTGCCTGCCCGACTTGAGCATTGAAGCAACACATCTAAAATAATTAGGGGATTCGTGGGAATTGTAGGGCAACAATGTCTAGGGAGACACGGCGTAAGAGTTAGGAGAGGCCTTCGTGAAGCAGCTAGGAGAGGCCTTGGTGAAGCAGCTAGGAGACTCCTTAAAGAAATCATGGACATTTAGAGAGGCAAAACCAGCTAAAATGTTCTGATTAAGTTAGTTAAGGACCAACAGAACAACAAATTTAGTTATTGATAGTCAAAACAATTAATTCAGCTATCAGGAGTCATAACATCGAATTCAGGTATCGATAGTCATCGTGGTCGGTGCCACCTATATGAGGATCTAGAAATGCAAAATGTTCTAATTGTTTAATGCATAACATTGACGGTGCACAAAATCACACAATGTCATGGGAGGGGAGTTCTTCCCAAAGGAATGCCTTACGATGTAATTATAATTATTTTTTAATGTAATTTTACTCAATCAAAATGTTTTAATTAATAATTATAATTAATAATTTTGTTTTTACTTTTACTTTTTAAAATGTTTAAATAACATAATATAACAATACATTGCAACATCTCTTCCATACAAAAGTGTCTCTTGGCCCAAAAATGTAATAAAATTAAATTGAAAAAAAAAACAAATTAAACATGCAAAACCAATCCTTTTGTAGCCAGGCATTGCTCCAAAGTGTATAGAAATAAAAAAATATATACATATATATTTGCAATGGAAAATGACGTGTCCCGAAGAGTTTCCCCTGTAAGCCAAAAAGGTGCACAACAGAGGAATGTCGAGATAATGGGGACGAGATGACATGTCCCGGTGGTCCCCTCCTAGCTCATAAAGGAGTAGTCGTAAGGAGGGTTTCTAGGGTGAAGGGATAGGGATGACAAATCCTAGTGGTCCCCACCTCGGTGGTGCGAAATGGGGATAAACCAGAGAGGGTCAGGATGATTAGGTGTGGTGTGACGTAGCACTGCCACTGCATGGAACAAACAGAGGCAAGGGAGTGCAGAGAGATGGCCCACCATGCCACATGTCCTAGAAGCTCCATCTCGACAGTATAAACTAGGTGTTGGCTAGAAGAGTGTCGGGTTAACAGGACAAGGATGGTGTGTCTTGGTGGTCCCCACCCTGGAGGTGTAAGAGAAATGGAAAAAGGGAGGCATCGGGATAAGCTGTAGCGGGATGATGTGGCAAGATCTTGGAAGTGCCCGAGAACCACCACCTTGAGATCAAACGATGGGTATTCGCTGAGATCTACAATGAGAGTGACTTATAACACCCCTCCCCTTCGACATCAGCAGTGAGGAGGGGCAGGGTGGTGCAATGATTCTAGTTCATCAGATGGGAAGATGTGTCATGGGCCATCCAATGAAAGCACCATAACCATGGGCCAGAACCTTGATCGTGCCACCCCCTACCATATTAACGTTCGAGCATGTTAGCATGGTGCAATCCAATTGTGCATTGTCGATCTTCCCTTTGACCATCGGGCATGTATGTATGTATGTATGTATGTATGTATGTATGTATGTATATACATATATATATGAGCAACAAAAAAAAACAAGGGGGAATTTATCCCATTCTTCTAACAACACAAGAAGAGTTGGATTAAAGAGTAATAGTCGTTCCATTGGGGCAAGTGGAGTAAGGTTGTTACAGGTGGTATCAAAGTATCCAAGTACAACACTTGGACTAGATGGGCTCTATCATGGGAAAGTATCATCAAGTTCATGAATAAGGGGGGGTTTCATAATAAATTTTAGAAAAATTAATAAAACAAACGTTCAAGCGTTAAAAGTTGGTTGTAAATGATTATGATATGTATGATTGATGCATTTACATGTTGCTTTAGTTATGTGGCATGATTGAGTATATGATTGTTTTAGTGTATCATCATTGTTGGTCATATATTGAGCCTTTGCATGCTTGGGAGAATATGTATGTGACTATCAATATGATGCAAGGAACCCTTCAAAAACTCCCCGTGTTACTTGAATTATGTATATTTATGAAATTTTGTATTTATGTGTATGCTAGCTAATTAGGGTGTGAGAGTTCCATGGCTTGGTTGGCAGATGGCAAGGACCCGGATGGAGGTTGACTATTTCTATATGATGAAATGGTTATTGTGTTAATTAGGGGTGTTTTGTAATCAATGGGTAATGCTTTCTTGTCATATTGGGACTAGATGAACTCAAAGGTAGGGTTCTTGTGTGGACCTTGTAGATATAGGATATGTAGCTTGCTAGAGAGTGATGTGCTTGATGATTGTCTGCTTATCTTGGTTAATTATTTGTGCAAGTAAATGTTAGGTGTAGCATTACGATGGATGGATTATGTGAAGGCTTGCATGATCCTATGATTGCATATCATGGTTATTAATACTATGATTGTTTGTTTTGCATAACATGGTTACTACTATATATATATATATATATATATATATATATCTATATTTATATATATATATATATATATATATATATATATATTTATATCTCTATATATATATATATATATATATATATATATATAATGTATATATATATATTATATATATGTATATGTATATGTATACATATACATATAACATATATACATATATACATATACATATCATATATTTATATATATATATATATATATTATATATATATATATATATATATATATATGCTAATTGGATGGGAACATCCAATGACCGTATATGATATAGTACTTCTAGAGGTTAGAGGTATGATGTTGTGCAACTTGAGGAAACCAAGTGATTGATAAATACTTGGCTGCAGGTATTTTTTATAGCAACAAACATCATGGTTAGTTATTGATTAGTTTCATGAGTAGAGTGCATGTTGATTGGGACCGTGTTACGAAATGTGCTAACTTGAATTGCATGTGGGTCCTATATATAATGCATCCATGTGAATATGACAATTATAAGTATGATCAATGTGAATATAACATGATATTTTTCTAACTGGCCCTTTGAAGTTGTAGATACCATGACTGTTGTTGACCTTGATAAGAGGGATGGATTCTTCTTGTGTTTTAAAACTTGATTAAAACAATAGTGCGGCCGCAGTAGAGAGGATGATATTAAATTGTGTTGTTAGTATGGGTCAAGGATTGAACTTTAATTTTTTCTTTGGCATTATGATGATTATGAATAATATTAATACACATGCATTAGTAGATTTTGAAAGCAAGCTTATGCATGTGATAACTGGTGCCCTGGTTTATGATACGTGGTTGATGATGATATTAAGGATGTGTGACAACTATAGGATTACATACTTGGCATAACATGGTAAAAATTAAAAATGGCATATGTGTTGTTAATTTATTTTATGAACTAATAGCTAAGTGTATGTGGCAACAGATAGCAAGACTCAGTGGCAACGAAAAGAAACATGTATTGTGGCATGGTGCAATAGGATATGGACCAAGTCCATCAAGAACAAGGAAGAGGGACATCCCTCCAAAGGAAAAGAACCTTCAAGAATTTGGAGGTTAAGCTCAAAAAATTGTAAGATAATATAAATATATGCAAAGAAGAATTCAGAAAACTCAATGGGAAACAACAAGAATTGGCTGAGTGGAATGATGAGTTGCAAAAGTGGTTGTGGAATATGGAATACCAAGCTGAATCCTCCAAAAGGAAAGATGGTAATAGTAGGAAGAGGACACGTGAGGCTGAAAGGCGGAGAGGATAATGTCTTATTGGTGTTGTGGAGAAGAGCATATGAAAAAGGATTGTCCCAGCAAAAGGAAGAAGAGGGAAGACAATAGCCCCTATGGGTCACTAGAACATGAATCAACAATGCAGGACACCGAGAAGGAGGAGGAGGCATTCCCTCCAACTCCTTGACATATGTGTGTGTGTGTGTGTGTGTTGGAAAGATCCGTTGTGAAATTTAGGGAATATAAGACCTTAATGTTGTTGTTCAAGAAGTCTCGAGCTAATGTGGTGTATGAATAGACATGTATATGTATACATATGCACACTTGTATGATGAATGAGAGTGCCATGAATGTTGGACTCATGGAGATTGAATTGATTTTTTAGTACTTCTTTATTTAATTCTTATGTGTTTTGGCTTTAATTTATTGACTTGTCGGATTGATGTCATTCTAGTTGTAGACTTATGCATGGCCATGTTGGTTGTTGGTCTTGGTTATCATGTTGTTTTGGACTTACTCAGGTTGTTGTTTTACTTTTGATTTTTTGTGAATGACTGTTGTTGTGAAATTCATGTTCTTTTGCAATGATTCCCTTTGTTTTTCCTCTTACATTGATTTTCGATCTTTAAAATTTGAATTTCATGCTTGGGGATCTTGGAATAAGGAGGTTAGAGTGGGAGGAAGGCCACAAAATCCTGAGAAATGGGAATTCTTAATAGACACAAAGGAAAACATGCCAAGTAAATTTCTAGGTAAAATGGAACATTATTGGGCAATGGACATGAACAAAATAACAAGTAAAAATGAAAATAATCGTAGAGTGAAAGGGTTACATAAGCCATGTCTAGTCATAATCAGGCATTCATATAAACCCTAGATTTATTTGGCACAAGATAATGAATGTTGTGGCCATGATTAATTAATGAAAAATACTAGTGGGCTATTTGAGTCCCTGAGAATAATGGACATAGATATGTGTAGCTAGGAAAATGGAAAGAAGGGAGTTCCCTTAACCCTTGATTATAGTTGCACATGTACTTATATATTGAGTACATGATTATGTTGATGGCTACTTGGCAGACATGATCATGTTGATCGATATATATGTATATAGCTATGAAAATGCCATTATGTATGACAGGGTTGTCAAATGTCATTTGAATGAAAAGATGACTGCTAAAAAAAATACAAAATTATTTGATGATATGGATGACATGAAAATATTTCCATTGTGGTGAGGAATATACTCATCAGGAAGGAAATTCTACTAATTTATAACTATGTGAACATGAATTTCATTTTACAATAAAAAGAAAACTTGTTAGAAATTTTATTAGCTTTCTACTACTTATTTTTTTGAATTTATTTATTCACATTTGACATGTAAACTTAGCAATTGTGTGACTGTGTGCTCTTTAAAAATCAAGGGATTTATAAAAAGTCATGTTTTTTTGCACTAGTGTATTCTTTGTTAACTTGGTGTTTTAAAAAAAAAATGTGTTGCAACAATCTAAACAGGCTCTACTTCGACATCGCTATATTTATGAAACCAACTGATGCATACCATAAGTACTAGAACTTTTTTAATTGAACCAATATGGAAAAACGACATATTTTGAAGATGTTTAGCATAGTGTCAAGTTTCTCAACATATTAGTTAAAAACTAAAAACCTAAAAACTACCCATTACAAAAGACAGACAAATGCAATGAACCATAAATTTTTCATATTTTTTATAGTGTATTTTGGAAGATACAAAATTTTGATTTCACTGAATCATAATGACCTTCGAAATTTTTTTGCACTGACTTTATTATAAAATTAATTAAAATTAACAAATATCTATGAAATTCCATAAAATTTATATCTACTAAAAGTAGATTCAATTTTGCAAATGTTGGTATGGGTTCTGAAAGTAATTCACCAAATTTGATGGATTTAAACCATTCCAAACTTGGAGAAAGGTGACCAGAGCCAAGTTGTTACATAGTTGCAAGTTAAACTCATCCAACCGAACTAAAAGCACATTCGACCAAAGTTGTGTTTGTCGTCAATGCTTTCTATGATAAATGAAAAATAAATTAGATTGGAATTTCTTAAAAGTTCAACCGAAAATGTGTTTATATTTTCCATCGACCGCAAAAATCGAATGATGCGACCCTCTAAAAAAACGTTTCACCGGTAGCAAGGAGAAAATTTAGATAAGTATCAATATTTCATTGATTTCTTAACCTTTAAATTATGAATCTATATACAATATTCTAATTCATGATGGTTTAGGTTATGAGCTAGCTTGTTTATTTTGTGACAAGAATTGAAGTATAATTCCAAGTTCACCTCATGGATAAACTATTGATGAGGTGTGATTCAAATTTATTCCAATCCATTACGATGATTATGATAGAATTTATGTGCTATGATGGAGGATAACATAGAAATTTCCCAAGTTGGGTGGTTGGAGGTTGTTGGAAGAATGAATGCATCAACAAAAAAAGAATTGAAGTATGCAGTGGCGTTTCGCTGAAATATTTTTAGGACAAAGCCATTTTGGGACACCAACACTCGTTGGGGCTCAATGATTACCATGAAGCATTCTATGATCATATGATGGTTTTGAAGGCAAGGATGTGCCTTGGATTTGAACTCCTTCTAATGCGAGGAAGCCTTGTTAAAGGATGGATCTCCCGAGGGACTGAGAAGTAGAGAAGGGGATGCCTGAACTTGGAAGGTGAGTGATTACACAAAACAGGAGTAACCAGATTGCTCGAGGGACTAATAAGCATAGATGGGAAGGTCAAAATATAAAATTTGAGTTTCTTGGTCACGAGCATGGCTAGTTAGGGTCAGGATCACATTGGGGTGTGCCAAGAACAATGAGTTACAAGTTGTTGACCGGGGGAGAGAAGGGCTCAACATATCAACAAAGAGAACAATCCAAGTTGAATTGAATACCTCCAAAGATATCAAAATACTCCAAAGGACCATTAGGAAAATGGCTGAATTATGACTTAAAGTCTATCATACTTTCTAACTAGATGATTATTAGATCTTGTTTGTTGGTTGAAGCAAGTGAATAAAGCATTATAAATGACGTAAAGAGTTGAGTCTATAAATCTCCATGAAACAGCATGTCTATTTTTCAAATATGTTCATTGTATGTGTCACTAACCACTGAGGATGGTATTCCCGCAATGGGGGGTGGGGTTTAAAAACTCAAATTTCTTATCCTCATGTACGCAATGTAAATATTTTTAAAAATTAAAAGGCTAAGAGAGGGACATGGATTCCATTGCTTGAGGCAATTGTTGATTTAAATATCAGTCCTTGGTTGGCTGAGGGGATTGTTTGATTGGGATGTTCAAGATTCCTTGTTGCAGGAATCTGAATTGTTTTTGACAGTCATTAAAGGTTGGTTGGTGTGTTTTAATGGAATGGTTCTCATAATTAAATTGGGCTACAAGAGAAGTACGTAGGACCATGCTGCCTTGGAAAAAAATATAAGGCATAGATACCAAGAGTTATGAAGATTTGACTGCGCTGGAAGCAAGGACAATGGGGAGGAAATCACTACAAGGAGAGAAAATAGAAGGTGGAGGAAAGGAAAGGGGATCCTCTCATTCGATTCTCCTATTATATTCTCATGGAGGAAGGGAGCAGAGTAGAGGAAAAGAGAAGGGATTTCAACCTCATTCACTAACTTAGGCATTCACACACTTAATCAACATTCAATAGATAGAAGGAGAGTGGAGGGAGAGAAAGCAGGACTTGGGGCTATGTTGTTGAGCTCTTAGGGGAGTAATAAACCAACTAAAGGCTATATCGAAACTTACTAGACATAAACATTACAAAGAGCAGTGGCTTGTCTTGAGGATGGAGGCAGCGTGTCCTAATGATGCGCTATTTTAGCTATGTATTCATTGAAGTTTTCCCTTCGAAGTTACTCCACCTCAAGGTTTGGAATCTGGCTCGGGGGTGACAACTACAAGTAATATTGGTTGTATCTTGTCTATGGTTGGGTGGAGAGTTAGAGTCCCACATTTAGTTGGAACATTTATGCACTGCTTAAGATAAGTGCTCTTATGTTTGTTATTCATAATAAAATATGTTTGCATTTCTGGCCTAAATGATGTTATTTCCACTGCAGGCATGTCTACAATTATTATTATATACAAGAGTGACTAATGTGTTGTGTTAATGCTTGAAGGAGCTGAGGTAGTGCATGAGAATAATCATTAGACGCTGATCTATTAACATGAGTTTGTCATTTTTATTGAAGAATCCTGGCTATGTGGGTTACATGTCTGTATTTCATTATTGTGTTATAATGGAGTAAAATGGAGGATTTTCTCTTCCACTCTTATTGACTTGTGTGTGGGTCTTCTCTAAGTATTAGTGGTGTAAAATTTGGTGTGGGGTCAACACATTCATTTTATTCAAATCTCATACCCACAAATCTATGTTTTGTGATGTGTAAGGCATGGCCTCATTAACTGTAGCTACCTGATTTGATATTCCTGCCCTTCACACAATATTTCATGTATGCTATACATTCCTTGTTATGAACCTCACTGGGATGAGAGCCATATCTATTGCTATGTTTCTTCTTGTGATGTAAGGGAACATTATGCACAGGTAGTGTGCATATGGCCACTAAGTGGTTAAAATTGTTTGTGGTTGTCCTTTTTAATGAATGAATGTCTCTTTTCGGGTTGAATGATGGCATCAATAGTTAATGAATGTGTGTGTTATTCTATTTACATTTCACTACAATCTGCTTGAACAAAGAACCTTGGTTAAAGACGTTGGTATATGTTGGATGTTGAAATTTATTTACTGCACAGAATTGCTTGAACTATGTCTAGTGTATAGGGGTAAATTTTAAAGAAAGAGACTCTATTAAATAATTCTGAAGATTGTGATTTTCCTCTAAATGCCTTGAATACAAGAAGAAATGTCTAAATAGGATCTACATATATGTATCGATACTAGTGTTGTAGGCACTAAATTTGTAAAACAATTTAGGGCTTACAATGTTAAATTGGAAAAGGGGTGAAATTCTATTAGTGGGTCTTAAGACTAGGATATGCCCTAAAGGTTGTATGCATAAATAATTACTTTTATTTTAGTGTTGTAGGCACTGAGAATATGCAGATATGTAGTTGGTGTGGGTAAGCATTGGCAAAGGCAATAAAAACCTTCGTAGTTGGGATAAAGCAACCAAATCCATCATCATGTTGATAAATTGGAGGCATTGAGCATGTTGGGTCTATCAAGCAAAAGCCAAATTAAACATGCAAAACTAGTCCTTCTGTAATCGAGTGTTGCTCCATAGCATATAGAAATAAATAAATATATACATATATATCTATAGTGGTGGATGACATGTCCAAGAGAGTTGCCCTTGAAAGCCAAAAAGGTGCACAACAAAGGAGCACACGGATAGTGGGGATGGGATGATGTGTCCCAGTGGTCCCCTCCTGGCACAAAAAGGTGTTGTTGCAAGGAGGATCACTGAGGTGAACGGACAGGGATGACACATCTTGGTGGTCACCACACTTGAGTTGCAGAAGTGGGATCAATTAGAGAGGATCGATATGTTTAGACGCAGGGTGACGTGGCACTGCTACCTCGTCGACTAATCGAAGGCAAGGGAGTGCAGATAGATGGTCCATTGTGCCACATATCATGGAGGCTCGCCCACAAAGGATCCATCATAACAGTATAAACTAGGTGTCGGTTAGAAGAGTGATGGGGTGATAGGAGAAGGATAATGTATCGTAGTGGTCCCCACCCATGAGGTGTAAGAGGAGCGACAAAAGGGAGGTGTCGGGAGAAGGTGTAGTGGGATGATGTGGTAGGACATTAGCAATGTGCGGGAAACACCACCCTGAGATCAAATGGTGGGTATTCGTTGAGATCTACAATGGGAGTGACTTTTGACACCCCTCCCCTATGACGTCAGTGGGGAGGAGGGCAATATGGTGCAATGGTTCTTGGTCATTGGATGGGCAAATGTGTTGTGGACCATCTGATGAAAGCACTAGGACCAAAGGTCAAAACCTTGATTGAACCACCCCCTGCCATGTTAACGTTTAGGCATGTAAGCCTCACGGAATCCAATTACACACTGTCGAGCTGCCCGCTCGAATCATAACTGTCAAATTTAATTGGGCGCTAGTGGGGACCGCTAGATTAGGGCAGTGCGACAATTTATGATTGGTTCCAGGGATTAGTATATGATGTTACCATCAGGCATGGGCGCGATGTACTTTGTTATCTATCTATCTATCTATCTATCTATATATAAGCAAAAAAAACAAGAGGGAATCTATCCCGTTCTTTTGATAGCACAAGAAGAGTTGGATTAGAGAGTAACATTCGTTCCACCGACGCAGGTGGGGTAAGTCTCTTACAGTCCTATTGTTGGTTATATGGCAGTGGGTCCACTTGAAGAAACAAAGGTGTGGTCCTTAAAGATGTCGTAACTCCTTTGGATGGTCTCTATATCAAATTTCAAAATTGTCTTATCTGATGCTAATGTTGACTTGAATTTAAGACTTGCGTTTGAGAAAACACATAGAGATCTCGAGTAAATTGAGGGAGATTTCAACCACAATGGTTCAAATGATTACTAAACTATCCATCAAGTTGGACATGGAACTCAAAATGACACATGTGAATGATGCACAAATTGTTGAGCTTAGGCAAGATTTTAAATTTTAATAGGCTTCAAGGTCGATTTTCTTCTTTTCTGAATGTACACCAAGATCAAAGTCAATCAATTCACATATCATCAAGAACCTTGATCTCCCCACCATTCCGGGTTTGACTCAGGGGGTAGATGACCCAAACATAATTGTTATCGATAATTAATCTCAACAAAAAAATGCAGGTTAAGACAAAAAAATTTGGGTGGCTCTTCGTCAAATTTTATACAAGCAGAATTAGTTGTACTATTGTAAAGAAAATGAAAATGCCGTAAGTAAGCTTGTTTAGATGCGAGACGTCCTCTAAGAACATTGAAAATGTAACCTTTTTGTATTCATAATGATTAACATTTTTTATACTTAATATGATGTCTTAATTATTGTTAACAAATCTTTTAATAATTAGTTAAATTATTATTTTATGTTGATAGACGTGCTTACAATTTATATTTTATACGTGTATGTTTAAGATTTAATAAAAATTAATATTATTGGTCATTAAAGTTTAAAGAAATGTTGTTATTAAAAGTTACTTGCATTTATTTGTGATTATTTGTATTATTAAAAGTTTTTTTTCCCTAACTTAATAATAAATTTTTCAACTTTAAAATTTTAATTTTTACCGATTCTATTTCAACATGGTCTTTTTGCTACATCAATATTCTAAACCTATCGACACTCATCAACCATATAACTTTATAATAAATATTTTAACAACTTCTCCGTAAATTCTCTATATTTTAATAATTTAATATATATATATAATTATAATATAATTTTTTCACGAAATTATAAATTTCTATACCCTGCATTATATCATTGTATCGCCGTCGCCGTGAACCATTTTTATGTTATTATTACGAACAAAATTCATGGTTAGATCTCTAAAATAGATATTGATGAAGTTATTTCAAACATAAATATAATATTGTGTTTTTCTATAATATATAGCTAACATTGAATATCACCTTTTTCCGTTTCACGACCATTCAAAATTTCGAACATGAAAATTTACTCCCAAAAGCATAGTCAAATGTCGAACTTTTTAATAGAGTTACTACTAAAATTGCCCCCAAAGAAAGCCATTTAGAATAACCCATACCCTACACCGTTCTTTGAGTGGTTTGTTCCGACCACGATGACAGACAGACCTTATATCAAATGACATAACTCGCCTCTCACAGTTGTAAGGATGGTTACCTGGCCATAGCTTTATCATACTCTTATTTTTTTTGAGTTTTTGATATTTTGGTTTTGTTTAAAAATTGAATAAAATTTAGCGACGTCATTATATATATTATAATGTAAATGTATTATGAACTTTTTTGAAATACTAAATTTATGTATATATAATTATATAATTTTAATAAGAAAATTCATAATTCTCAAAAATATTTTTATAAAGAAAAAGGATATCTAAAAAAAATTATTAACAATTCTGAGGAAAAAATAAAAAATCTAAATTTTATTATTAAAATTTGGGGAAAAAGTAAAAAGTCTAATAATTGGACAGTGCTTCTCTGTAATATGGCGTATTGTATCATTTTTTTAAAATATTAGAATGGGAATTCAGGTAGGTAGTGATATGCATGTCTACGGTTATATATTTTAGGGTGTAGTAGGATTCCTTAATTATGAGAAAATATAAAGTACCATATAATTAAGTTAATGTTTGGTTTATTGTTTTTATATTTTATTGTGTTTAGATAACAATAAAATAATACTCAATTAAGTAGATTCAACAAAATATGAAGTCAATAAACTTATAATTTGCTTACGATAAGATAAATAATATTAGGAATTTAGTTACCCTATGCTGTTGATTGGTGGATCGATCACATTCACATTATTTGAATGGGTTTAGTCTTCAAAACTCATTGAAAAATGTTGAGAACAACATCCATTTGCCGTAGTCTAACTGACTGCTTTTTTGCTATGAAAATCATGAAGTTTTTGCAATATTTTGATACATTTTGAAAAGGATTTTTGTAAATTCAGATTATAGTTATCAAACTTTAAAATTTTAGATTTAGTGCTGAATTTATTTCACCATCAAAAAGATAATTTAAACATTGCTTCTACAAGATTTGTTGAAATTTTTTTACCTAAATTCCAACCACTTAAAACAAATCCTCAACTTAATAAACTATGCCAATCCATTTTGAGGAAGTACTGACTCGGGGCCGAGCTCAAACAAAAAAAGGAGGAAAAGAGAAAAAGTATAGAAGAAAGCTTTTCTGGAACATGGCTTAATGTCACCATATGAAAGTACGGTGATTGGATGCCAGGTATGTCTACGCGTATATTTCTTTTAGACGGTGCTTGCGTAACCAATTAATCACCTCGCGACCGTATTACACCTGTATGAATCCAGCTATGTGGAGCCTTCGATTCCAAAAACCAGGACGTCACACCCGTGTCCGAATACGGTAACATTTAGAATGGAAAGCATACAGAAAAGTTGCATCCATATCTCTCAGCGTGTTAGAGCATGTATCTGTTAGAACATGGTGATCCGCTAATGGAGAGAAATTGGGCAACTATTGTTGATAATCGCTGTATGCAGGGCAGGGCAGACCTAGTAGTGAAATGATGAATACATCCCCTTGATCGTGCGAAATTCAGAACAGAATCAGAATCCAATCAAATGAAATGGAATTAATTCCCAAGAGAGGCTTACAATATTCTCTTTTCTGTTCACCAAAAAATCTTCTCCGAAAACTTTAATGTTTCTTTGTGGAAGCAAAATTTTGTGGATTTCTTCGAACTCTATAAAATAACCCATAGATGGATGGTGGCTTAATGGCCAGCTATTACAGAAACTATTGATGGTGACTATTTTAAAGATACTTAATCATATCTGATTAAGAAAATTTATATTGTCAGTGCCGACCCTTGAAACTCTAATCGCAAAATATGCCTAATACTTACTTCTGTCTGAACAAACTCTTAAAACCCTAATCACAATATGTGTATAATAATTAGTCATTGACGGACTGGAACAAGCTTGGATTGGATTAGATACAAGTAATTTGGATATATGGATAAGCTTGGATTTTATTAGAAATACCAGTTACCTCTTCCAGTTACCAGTTACCTCTTCCCGTAGGGGGCTAAATGAAAACGGTGGGGGCTTATTTGTTTTGGCCAGAACGAAAGAGAGTAGGTAACAGGTTAGCGTCCCGGTATTATTGAATTGTCTAGTTAATTCCATCGAGAAACATGTGCCTTCCATGTACATGGGCGGGTCAAATTTCGTCCCAAATTCCGATAAATGATGTCCTTTCTTTTGCATTTTCTTGTCAGCCAATCCAACACAGTAATGTGGCAAAAGCGCTTCTCACCGTCATAAGTAGTGAACATATAATTCATGTGATATGACCACCCATTTTTCATGAACATTCATTGCAGTGTTCGCAGATGCTCACGGAACTTGAATCACTTCGCTCTCTAACAACGAACATAAGCAGAATTCATTATTGGGCAATATAGTAGAGCCTAAGTTATTGGTTAATTAATAATTTTAATGAAATTCCATTAAAAGTTTATGGGACGCTGACTTAACCCAAGAGCATGCGATTATGCCCAGGTAACTTAGGTAAACTCTAATTTTAGGAATCTATCTTAAAGTAAGATAATTACTTTTGTATAAGGAGTTGGTTAAATATAGAGAGTGAGTTAACTGAGTGTTAACTAAGTGATTAAGTGTTTGGGTGTTGAGTCAGAGTTAAGTGATAGATGACTTTTTGTGTGTTGTTACATGTCAAGATATTTTAGGCAAGTAGTTACTTGGAAAAAGATAAATGCTCTTAACTAGGTTCATTGTAATCATCATGTTTTGTGTGATCAATAGAAAAGCAGCAACTCGTGTTTTATGTGTGAATTCATGTTTTGTTTCCTTCACCTTTCCAACAAATTGGTATCAAAGCAAGGTTTTGATCCTCCAACCTGTGGGTTATGGGCCCACCACTAAACTAACATAACTCATGACAACTAAAACATGTCTGTCGTTCTATGTCTCAGCTAGGCTTACAACACCCAAGTTTCTTCTATGAAACTCAAACACATCTTTTGCAAATGACTTAGTAAATATGTCAGCGAATTGATCACTAGATTTACAAGGTTTCAAGTGAACTTCTCCATTGCTCACAATTTCTCTAATAAAGTGATATCTGGTATCAATATGCTTGCTTTTTTATGAAACACACTATTTTTGGATAGTGCAATCGCTAAGGTGTTGTCACAGTAAATTGTTGTTGATTCTTATTGTTTCTGCTTGAGTCCATCAAATACTCTTCTTAACCACACTGCTTGACACTCTGTTGATGTTGCTGCTACATATTCTATTTCTGTTGATGAAAGTGTCACAATGGGCTGCTTCTTAGATGCCCATCAAAACACCCCTGAAGCAAGGTGGAACACATAACCACAAGTGCTCTTCCTATCATCCAAACTACCTGCAAAGTCACTGTCTGTATACCCAATCAAATATTTATTTTTTGTGCTTGCATACAATATGCCACAATCTCTAGTCCCTGCTATGTATCTCAAAATTCTTTTTCCTACACTCCAATGTGTGTCTTTTGGAGTCTTCATAAATTTGGAAATCAAACTCACTCCTTGCATGATATCCGGTCTTGTAGCTGTGAGATACATGAGGCTACCAACCAATCTTTTGAATAAAGTTCGATTAACATATGATCACTCATCATCCTTGCTTAACTTTGTACCTGTTACCACTGGTGTAGGGATAAGGTTGCAATTTTCCATCCTGAATCTTTTCAATAAATCTTTGGCATATTTATTTTGACAAATAAAAATTCATTTCTCAAATTGCTCAATTTCTATGGTAAGAAAATATTTCAGGAGACCAAGATTTGTCATCTCAAATTATTTCATCATGGTTTTAAATTCATCTAAGTCAAAATCACCTGTAAAAATCATGTCATCAACATATAAGAAAATAATCAAAATCTATCCATGCTCATTTACCTTTGTGTACAAGGTAGGCTCAATGTTTTTTATGCAAAATCCAGCTATAGTTTGTTAACGCAACACAAAAAAAAGTGACCTGTGTGCATGCGAAAGTAAACCAGTGTGAATGCAGCTCTCTTCTGAGCTCACGAGCGTTATAATGCCTATAGATAATCTACAAAGTGCGTTATAGCATTAACCACAAGAAAATATGAATTTCTCTCCTCTCACAAGGACTACTTCTCTCCTCTCACAAGGACTACTACAAATCCATTCTCCCTCACTCTTTGTAACCTCCTTCTGATACATGTATTGAAATTACATGTATGTAATCCGATCCAACGACTAGTTTTTCAACAACAAGTTTTCGAACAGCTAGTTCTCAGCAGTCAATAGTGGGCTATGATGCATCCTTACTGTTTATTCATGAATATTGTATGATTTTTTCATGGTTAATGGGCTATGATGCATCCTTACTATTTATTCGTGAAGATTGTATGATTTTTTCATGGTTCGAAACTTCGACCAAATCCTAATGATGTGATTAATTTGAAAGAATTTTATCTAGTAATAATAATAATTCAAAATAAAGTTATAATTTAGTTGATTTTAATGGTTTTTTAAACATGCTACATTTTGGAATTTTTGGACTAATGTTTGCTTGTCTAACTTTTAATTTTTGTTGTTTAAAATGGGTTTTTGACACATCTAAAAAAATCTCCATGGTAAAGTGGAGGTGAATCACCATGGTAAAAAATCTTGTTACATGTTTTTCTATATATGTTTACCTCATATATATCTATATATATTATATTATATAATATATATATATTTAATATATATATATATATATTATATATATTATATATATATATTATAATATATTATATAAATATATATATATATATATTATATATTTTTTTTTTTTTTTTTTCTCAGCAATACTAACTATTTTAATATTAAAATGTACAGTGGAATTTTACAACCATAGACGTTGGCAGCCCAGGACCAAACTTGGCTCCATGGGTAGCATAGATCGACACTTACAGATGCCTCGCAGGGCGACATTATCAAAAGACCGCGACATTGTCTGAAGACTGACATAGAGAATTTAGAGAAGCTTCATGACAGCCCACGCAGGGGCATTTCCAATGCAGTCTTGTGGAGTATAGCTGCTAAAAAAACTGCTGACAAAACCCAGAACATACAAAAAACAGGACAAGCCTGGACCCGGGTTCAAAACTAACTGCTTCACATCTATTAGAGCACCTCTAACCACGAGCTCAATGTGACAAACATAGGTAAACAGACAAGACACAAAACATAGACTAGCAATTAACCAAAACCTGACCTGAGAGAATGCGTCGTGAGTGTGGGAGTCACCGGGACGCCGACGCCTTCTGGAGCTATTCTTCAGGTATCTCCTCCTCGATGGGGCATCCCCAGTGATCCTCTGGACTACCCACCTGTGCATCGATGGGCTTTTTCTGTGAGGAAGGCAATTCGGGGTCATGAGAATGCGAGGGTGGCAGAGGGCATGCTGCTTCTGAAGTGCCTTCCCCCGTGGACGACTGTCCCAATAAACTCTTGCCCTTACCCTTTCCTGAGTGTTCCTCATCAATTGAAGGCCCCTCTGGTATGGGCTTCTCTTTGCCACGCTCAGAGTCTTCCTTCTCGACAGCCGAGGGCGACCCCTCTTCATTCCCTTCTGGAGTGTTGGTGAAGAGCACCGAAATGTGCGCGTTGACGCCCGGATTTCCCCCTGAGCTACCCAGTGAGAAGATGACTGAGCCGAAGGCAGGTAGCACAGGTTCCCCAGTCTCACAATTGCCCACCTCCACCGCTTGGCCTGGTTGAATTGGGGTGGCTCCTCTTCTGCGGTGGCAATAACAACAACAACAGTGGTGATGAGAGTCCACTGCGGGAGGGCGGGAGGCTGCTCCCCGTCCCGAGCTTCGCCGGCAAGGCATCCTCTCCCGCACCATGAAATCCACTAATCCAGCACTCCGTTTTCTAGCAAAACGATACCAGAGAGTTTGTTGCTCCTCAATTGGGCTGAAGCCGAGCTCAAGAGAGCCAAAACACAGGCTGAGAAGAGGTAAAATGAGACAGGCCTCTCTCCAGCTCTCCACCTCCAACTCTCGGCTCGAATTCTCAGATTGCTCAATGTTTCCTTCCCAACAAATCGTCTCCATATCCAACAAACCAGCCCATTTAAGCTCATCGTCTTCTGCATTGAGGGGACTTTCATTAAATGCTGAGCGCAGGGTCGCCCTCACCTCAAACCGCTCCATTAAGGATGCATGTATCCTCACCCGCGTTGGAGCATTGGCGGCTTGAGACATTTATGGCTTCTGCGCCTTCACGTGGCAGCGCGTGCTCGCCATATGGCTCATCCCTTGCCCGACGTAGGTCACCCGCATCCGGGGAAGTAGTTTCTGCTAGGATCAAGCTTTGACACTCCTGGAGCTTCTGCCTATTAGAGATGATACTGGTATCTCCAGATAGAAGCGAGTGAGCATACTCTGTGCCAATGTTAGCGAGGAGATCCGCTACTTTGTTGCCCTCCCTTTTGGTGTGAGAGAAGGAGATGGCGCTGAAATTGCTAAGCTTCTTAGCTAAAGCGTTTAGCCTGGTTTCAAGTCTCCAGCTGGGCGTTATTTTCCTTGCGTTGGAGCCATTCTGTAGTCGGGTGGCCATGTTGATGAGAATCTGGGAATCCCCTTCTACAATGATGGGTTGAAGATTGAGGTTCCCTGCCTGCAGAAGTCCTTGCCATAGACCTTCCAGTTCAGCTGAATTGTTGGTGTCCCATCCAATATTTCCAAAAAAAATGCAGATGGGTTTACCTTCAGAGTCCCTAATTATACCTCCATATCCTGCATCTCCTGGATTTCCTTTGGAAGCCCCATCAAAATTTAGCTTGAAGGTGCCTGTGGGAGGGGCTTGCCATTGGCAATCGTCCTTGTTATGAGCAATATTGGCATGATTATTGAGAGAGTCAGGGGGGAGCTGTAGCTGCCAGTTTTCCAGGATGTTGTGTTCATTGTCCGTAGTAGGAAGGTCATCCTTAGTCCACGCTTGAAGCGTCATTGTCTCCTGAATGTTCTGATGAATCTTCCTCCAAGTTTCTTCTGAGGTGGAATGCTTGCCTTTGAAGATGCGCTGGTTGCGTTCCTTCCAAATGTTCCAGAGGACAATCCCCGGGATGATGCTCCATAAATGATTGAGGATCTTGCAGTTGTAGGGTTGCATTAGCCAAAGTCTTAAGGAGTTGACGATGTCATCCTCACCCCTACAGCTTTTTTGACATCTGAAACTAGCCCTGTCCCAAATTTGGCTGGCAAGGGGTCATACTACCAGAAGATGTTGGAGGGTTTCCTCATTTTGAGCACAGTTTGGACAAAACGAGGGTCCATGAAAGTTCCGCTTTCTGAGTTTGTCCCATGTGAGGATTTTTTTGTGACTAACTAGCCAAAGAAAGTAGGCTATTTTTGGCCATGGTCCAAGCTTCCATATTTTACTCCAAATAGGGTCCGGGGGGGAGGAGAAGCTGCATGACAGAATGTAGGCTTCTGTAGTGGAGTAGGACCCTTTGGGCTGATATCCCCATCTGAGAATGTCTTCTCCATGATCCTGCCTGATCCGCCTTTTCTTGAGTTCAGTTTTAAGATCTTCTTGCTGGTGCGTGTCAGCTTGGGGGAGGATTTGGTTACTGCCCCTCCATATCCTAAAATTATGCTCCATTTCTGGGGACCAAAATTGATGAACTGTTTCGTGCTGCTGGATCAGCCCTGCAGGGATTAGCTCTGGGTGAAGAATATCCTGGAGTTTGGGTTGCTGGTTCCAGGCGTCAGTCCAGAATCTTGCTGTGCGTCCATTCCTGATTTCCCAGAAGCTGTGCTTCTGAATAAGTTGGTAGTGTTGTTTTGCCGTATTCCAAATTGCAGATCCGTTTTCTGTAGGGATGAAGCGGATGAGTTCCTCTTGCGGTCGGTTTCCTGCATACTTGGCTGTCCATATTTGCCCCCAGGGTTTCTCTGGGCAGGTGATCCATTGCCACCATATTTTGGCATTCATGATGGAATTGCTTTTTTCTGGATCCCTTAATCCAATGCCTCCCTTCTCCTTGGGCATGCAAACATTGGACCATTTTACTAAGGCCCATTTCCGATTAGTGGCAATGCTATTCCAAAGAAAGTTACGCTGTAGGTTTCTTATGCTTTTTAAGACCCATTTGGGCGCAGCCAGTATAGAGAATAAATAAAGAGGCATTGCTTGCAAAACCGATTTGATGAGGACTATTCTACTAGCCAAGTTGAGCGATCTGTGGGTCCAGAGGTTGAGACGGCTTTCTAATTTCTCAAGCAGGGATCGCCAGGCATGATTTTTTAGCTTAGAATCTAAGAGGGGGGCTCCCAAGTACTTGGCTGGAAGAGAGGCAGCAGTGAAACCCAGGATGTTGGAGACAACAATTTTGACAGAAGGCGGAGTATGGAAGAAGAAGATTTGTGATTTGGAACCATTGACTTGCATGCCAGAGGCTTCAGAGAAATCATTTAGGAGGGATTTTAGACGACAAGCTTCTTGGGTAGAGGGATAGCCAAAAAGCATCGTGTCATCCACAAACTGATGGTGGGAAGTAGGAGGGGAGTTGTGCACAGAGATACCTTTGATCTGATGCGTTTGGAGAGCTTGCTTGATATGCCGCCCTAAACCTTCGGCCATGAGGACGAAGAGAAAGGGAGAAAGGGGGTCCCCCTGCCTGATTCCTCGAGAAGGATTGAAGGACCGGGAGGGGATTCCATTAACCAGAATTGAGAAGTGGGTGGAGGTTATCAGGTTCATAATCCATCGAACCCAAGGCGGGCAGAAACCAAAAGCTTCTAGCATGTCGTGAATGTAATTCCAGCTTAGCTTGTCAAAAGCCTTGGAGAGGTCAAGTTTGAGAAGCATACCTGATTGCTTAGATTGCTGAAGGGAGTGAATGATTTCATGGGAAAGCAGGATGCCATCCATTATGTGCCTTCCTTCAACGTACCCTGATTGCTCCAGAGAAATCAGCCCAGGAAGAAGAGGTTTCAGACGATTTGCTATGACTTTTGAGATGACCTTGTAGATGACGTTGCAGAGCGCAATAGGCTTGAATTTGTCAGGGGTGATGGAATCCTCCTCTTTGGGAATGAGAGTTAAGAAAGTGGAGTTGAGAGAGGGTAGGAGCCAATGCGTTGCCCTTGATTCTTCCACCAACTGCCAAACCTCCTCTTTTAGCATATCCCAAAACGCATGAAAAAAGGTGGTGGTGAAACCATCTGGTCCTGGGGCTTTGCCTTCCTTAAGCTGCTTCATTTCTTCATCTACTTCTTGTGGAAGTATAGGGCGCATTAGGAGTTCGTTTTGATCCTCCGTAATGATTTTTGGGATGTTGTTCATAATTTTTCGGATGGCCTGACTTCGGTCCTCTCCTTGATCCTTGTGAATCTGCTTGAAGTGGTTGAGAAGTTCCTCTTCTATCTCCTCATGGGATTCCGCTTTTACCCCTGTTTGTTTTTGGATGAAAGGGATGTTGTTGTGCATCCTTCGCTGTATTGTGGTTCTGTGGAAAAATTTAGTGTTGCGCTCTCCTTCCTTCAACCATCTGACTCTAGACTTTTGTCTCCAATACATCTCTTCCTGCTTTCTTCTGTTTTCCAATTGGCTGAGGATGGTGCGTTCTTGCTGCAATGTGGTTTCCAAGTGCCCTTCTGTGATGATTCTTTGGTGGAGGGTCTCCAGGTCCTGAGTGAGCTTTTGCTGCTCTTTGAAGATGTCTCCAAAAGTGTCCCTGTTCCACCTTTTCAAGTGATCTTTCAAAAATCGGAGCTTCTGCTGGAATTGATACATCTTGGATCCTTGAGGGGGAATGAACGAGGCCCATAAAGCTCTTACATAATCCCTGAAGGTGGGATGAGTGAGCCAAAAGCCTTCAAATCTAAAGGGCCTTTTGGTTGTGCTGCCAGGCCTTTGCCATTGCAAAGCGATTGGCCAGTGGTCAGAGCCAGGGTGAGCCAGAATGGCTGAAGAAATGTCCCCTCCTAGGTGGACTGCGTTATCCGAGAGGAGGAATCGATCCAATTTTGAGGCAATTTGGTGCTTGTCGGCCCTACGATTGCTCCAAGTAAAGGTTCCATTGCAGAATGGCATGTCTATGAGGGAAGAGGCTTCAATGAAGTCCTTGAAGTGGCAGTCTTCGCGCTCTAATCTGTGCCTTCCTCCCAACTTTTCCTTTGTTTTGGTTATCATGTTGAAGTCCCCTGCCACTATCCAAAGAGGGAATCTTCTGCTATTACTAAGCGCGGCTATTGTATCTAGGAGCGCTATCTTACTTCCTGCATCTTGTGGGAAATAAACATTTGATAAATTACCATGTATATTGGAGCCCAAAATGTGGAAGGTCGCCTGAATTAGATGGTGCGCTGCATGAAGGTCAGACAGGGTGACTGCCTGTGGATTCCATGTGATTGCCAGACCTCCTGAGGCTCCGGAGGCATCTACTGCTACTGAATTACAGCCAGGCCAAGCCTTCGCGAGAATGCTACCTAGCGTAGTGCTGTTACACTTAGTTTCTTGGAGAAAGCACATATGAGGCTTTTCCTTTTTGATCATATGTTTCAACATTCTGAGTTTCCCTGGGCTGTTAAGCACTCTTATATTCCAGGATACGAGCTTCATCATTAACCATTTAGGGAGGGCTTGTAGTACTTCGTCAGCTGTGCATATCTGCCTGAGTCCACCAGGATTTTCCCAATTTCTATAGTCCTTTGTAGATCAGTTTTTCTGCCTCTCTTTTTTGTGTTTTTGGGAAGCAGATTTCCATCCCACTGGCTGTCGGCTTGTATACCAAGTTGGCTTTGATAGTAGGCTCTAGAAATGACCATTTCCAACTTGTTGAGTTGGAGTTCTGGTATGGCATCATATGCTTTTTTTTTGCATGCAACTTCTAGCTCTAGAATATCTAATCCGTGCAGATCAATGCTTTCCAGCTCTTCTTCCATGTTTTGCACTTGATCATTTCCTTCAATGTTGTTTTCTGAGTTCTGGGGACGTTTCTCTTTCCCATCAACCTCCATGTTGATGATCTCAGGATCATCCTTTCAATTCCGGCTGAGAATGGTGGGGGAGATGATCATAGAGGGGGATTTGGGAGGGGGATGCTGCGGAGGGGCCTGAGTCAAGGAGGACGGGCGATCTGAGTGGGCTTCATCTATGGGGGTTTGAGTCTCAGAGGCTTGGCCCAGAGCATTGAATCGGTTCTTGGTTACTGGACCATGAGGCTTAGGGGGCTGGGGTTTGAATCCGTTTGAGGGTTTTCTGTGAGATCGCTTTCTGCTGGTGACTTTGGTGAAGCCATCTTGAGCAGGGGGGTCAGAGGAGTCAGGGGGGCTGGGTGGGACGTTTTGAGGACAGTCTCTGAAGAGATGACCCAGGATGTGGCATTTACGGCAGCGAAAGGGAACATGCTCATAATCGAGAGGCTGGATCCATTCCTCGTCTCGATGGGCAAGAGTTACAGACTCAGGAAGGGCTTCATTGAGCCTAAGAAAGATACATATTCGGGCATAGGAGATGTACTTACGATTTCTGGTTTCTTCTGAAGATCTAATATATTCTCCCAACCCATTTCCAAGTTTTTTGAGGGCCTCTTCTTCCCAATATTCATCTGGGAGGGAGTATAGCCGAATCCAAACTGGCGCCCAAGATAAATCTTCCTTGTCTGGGTTGAATCGGGGATCCAATCCTGAAGATAAAGCCCGACTGAGTTGAAAAAGTATGGTCCTCCTCCTAGTATCCTGAGCTTGTCCTCCAGGCAGTAGAAGATTGCTGTGAAGAAGCCCTTCGGTCCTAACTGGAGCATAACATCCCCTTTTGGCTTCCACTTCGCCGCGATCCACCCGTATAAGGCTCTTTCAGTAGGCCAAAACCCAATGAACTTCCCTATGAGGGCATGATCTCGCATGAACTCGATTCTCCCATCAATCTTGTCTCCAGGCAGCTCGATTCGTGGTCTTTCCTTGGCTACTGGTCTGCAGGTTGATGAAGTGACTTTAGGACTTTCTTCCGGCTTTTCATTCTCTTTCTGGGGGTTGCTTTCTTTCTCTCTGCGCTCTCCGGTATCATTGCTATTGTCCTGGGGCGTTTTCCCACCGTTCAGAATCCCCTTGTTCACTGACCCGAATAAGACGCCGTGCATCTGATCCTGCGCTGACGGGGAGGGCTCTGACACCCCCCCCTGCGGTTGAGCCATTGAGCGGCTCAGGAGCACTGCCGATCTGATCTGCTGCAGCAATTGTCGTTCCTCTGGAAATTGTCAGACCTAAGCTTTGTCGGCGCCGTTGAAGGACTGTGCAGGCCCAACGAAACCCTAGCAGAGCAACCTTCTCGAAAATCCACACACGCCCAACTCCACTGAAGGTTGACACAATGCCAGCTACATGTTATTCTATTTTTGCATATATTTATATATATATATATATCTATATATAATAATATATATATATATAATATATATATATATATATATATATATATATATATATATAATATATATATATATATATATATAATATATATATATATATATATATATATATATAAATTAATATATAAATAATAATAATAATAATATATTCAAAATAAAGTTACAATTTAGTTGATTTTTTATGGTTCTTTAAACATGCTACATTTTTAGAATTTTTGAACGAATTTTTGTTGGCCCAACTTTTATTTTTTGTTGTTTAAAATAGGTTTTTTCACTACATGTAAAAAATCTCCATGGTAAAGTGGATGTGAATCACTATTGTCAAAAATCTTGTCACATGTTTTTCTATATAATATATATTCTATAATTAATAATAATAATAAAGTTACAATTTAGTTGATTTTTATGGTTTTTTAAACATGCTACATTTTGGAATTTTTGGACTAATTTTTGTTGGTCCAACTTTGAATTTTTTTTGCCTGGATTCGGTCACTTTTGGCGGCAATTCCTCTGCCTCAATAGACGACTCCTTATACGCGAAACTCATTATGTAACATATTATTTATCTAAAGTAAATAAAACAAACTGTTTATTAATTAATGATAATTTTTTAGTCAAAATTAATTGTTATATTCTGACGATTAGAAAATATTTTTCTTCATTTATTTAATGTCATGATTTGGTTCTTAATCTAATGTCATGATTTGGTTTTTCATCTTGTCGTGAAGGTGAATCACACTAGATGGTTTGAAAGGTGTCCATTAGAAAATATATCTCTTCATTTATTTAATCTAATATCATGATTTGGTTCTTAATCTAATGCCATGATTTCGTTCTTCATCTTGTCATGAAGATGAACCACACTAGATGGTTACACTAGATAGTTTGAAACACATTGACTTAAAGTTTATTTATACGAAAAGATCTCTCAATAATTATGAGATTTTTTAAGGAGTATTCTAGGTCTAGACTTCCCAATGCTTCCAGTTTGTCTAGTTTTTCCATTAATGATCAGAATTGCCTAGCCGACTTCTTTGATCTAGCCTCTCAAAGAGGTGTGTGTGGTGGGGGTTCCCTCATTAAACTCCCCATAAATAAGTCTTATCATATTTAGGTTAAACTTGGAACATGACACAAATACTAAATTTGAGCTCATAGCATGTTGCACTCTTCTTACTTTCATTATCAATAAAAAGATCATTCTTTTACAAGTCTAAGGGGGTTCAACATGCATTGTACAATGGCTACTAAGACATGTTATTAGGATTAGAAGAAATGTTCCATTATCTTACTTTCCAACATATTTACAAGAAATGGAATACAAGAGTGGACTCCTTATCTCTTACCTCAACCTTTGGAATCATTTTCGTTGAAGAAGGGAGTCAACTAATCGGATCCAAAGAGAGTTTCCTTTATATCATCTAACTCAATTTTATGTAGACATATTACTTAACTCTTTATGATGAACATAGGCATTGTACTTGTAGTTTTTGAACTCTCTCTTATAGACATTTTTTTACTAGTTACTATTGATGGTCATTTTCTAGTACTATATGAAAGAGATTTTTCAATAAATTAATAGTTTGTGAATGTTAACATTCAGAGGGTAGGTTCCATAGATTATGAATCAATTTTTATTGTAATTTTGTGAGACTTTTGTGTGAAACTTTGGCTTCATGACTCTGTTTTTTGTACTGTATATATCAATTTTTTTTTTCAATTGAAAAAAAAAAATTAAAGATCATAAAAATAATTATAATAATTATTTTTTACTAAATTTTATAATAATAATTAAAATATATATATATTTAAATTAAATATTTTAATTAATAATATTTTTTTTATAAATTTAATTAATTTTAATTTTTATAATAATTTTACTATGTAAAATAGTGACGGTAAAGATGTAAACCTACATATTAGTAGAATGTGTTAAAAGTCATTTAGTTATCTTGAAACTTGGAATACATGATAGGTTTAGTAAAATATATTATAGGTTTAACCATTAGTAATTTTTATATTTATAGGTAAGTATATTGTTATAATGTTTTTTATAATATTTTTTTGTTGGTAGTTGTGTTTATTTTGAAAAAAAGTTTTCCCAATTTTAATTAATTATCAATAATTATTAGGTAAATGGTAAAGTTTTAACTTCCACTTTCTTAATATCAAGTAAAGATCTATGATGAGCAAATTGCCCTCAAATTCCATAGGTTGAGATTTATCTTCAAAGTAGTTACGCTTTTTTCTCCCTTTTAATTAATTTGATTAATTTAAAAAGAATGACATTTGAACAAGTGTCATATAAAATGAGTTATGGTTTTTTAGGCATATGGTATTGATAATCCATGGCATTGGCCTATGGTATTGTAACAAAGTATATTTATAGATTAAGAATATACATGGTAAAGTGAGGATAAATCTCAATAACTAAAAGTCTTGTTCCATGTTTTTTTAAATGTATAAATGTTTAATTTATATATTAATTCTTTTTTTTAATTAATAATAATTGAAATAATAATTTTTAAAATAGAGTTATAATTCTCACAGTTTTCATGATTTTTTAATTTTAGCAACATGAGACATATCATGTTGTAAGTGCTTTGATCCTTATTATAAATTGATGCCTATAAGTGTTTACCAACCATAAAATTTATATGGATGTGCTAGTTAGATATAGTCTAATCAATGTAACTCTTGACCCTATTTTTTTTGGACTTTGGTGATATAATTTTGAGTAAGATTATGATTTTTTGTTGTCTAAAATAATTTTTTGAATAAATAAATAGGTTCAACATCCTCAAAAACTTTGTGGTACTAAGATTTTGCATATTTTTTTTTCTCGATAAAGACTAATTCTATTAAGCAAAAATATTGTACAATAGGTTACATTCCAGAGAAGCATGATATCGGCAACCGGAAATGATAGGACTATCAACCTCGGTTCTAGAGAAGGAGTTATGCAAGCAAGGAGCTACAACAAAGCACTGGCAGCTAAAGAAGCATTGAAAGCTACCCTGAAAGGGTAGAGGCATCAACACGAAGCTTTTTCCCTTTCCTTTTTTTAACTTCAACCCAACCATTTTGGGGTGGATGAGTGATTACAACTTGAAGATTGGGATCCTCCACAGGGGAGCCCTCCTTTTCAGAGTTCGAGGAAGAGGACAAATGTGCACGTTTCTGAGCAATGGCTGAGTCGGAGGAAGGCGCCAGTCCATCAGTGGGAGGGGCCACGAAATGAGGGGCCTGATTCAATTCTTCATCGCTATCTTCATCTTCAGAGCTGGAGGAGTCAGAGTCCGCGACTGGAGGAGGAGAGCATGGAGCCCAGCGCTTGGACTTGGGCTTGGAGATGTTGGCCTTGTTCTGCTTTGTCGGGCGAGATGGGCATGTATTCTGCAAATGCCCAGATTGGTGGCAATGGCGGCATCGAAAAGCTGTATTCTCGTAATCCAGTGTCTGGGTCCAGACAAAGTCATTTATCTTGAGATTGATCTGTTCTGGAAGACCTTTACTCAGATCTAACTCCACACATATTCTTGCATATGAGTAGAGACCTTTGGCTTCCCGCCATAAATCTCCATGGAGGAAGCTGCCCAAGGTATTTCCTATAGCTCTGAAGACTCGAGTACTCCATAGGTGGGCAGGTAAATTTGGAAGCCGAATCCATACCGGTGTCTTGGTAATGACTGCAGTGGCTAGATCGAAGTCTGGGAACCAAGGAGTCAAAAATAGCCCTGCAGTTCCCATGAACCAAGGGCCCTCTTCTAAGGCCTTTTCATAGTGCTTAGAGTTATCAAATAGAACAATGAAATAACCTTTCGAACAGAAAAAGATCTTACAGTGATGTGTCTAGTTTGCATGGATCCATGCATAGAGATCCTGAGATCGTGGCCATAATCCATTAAATCTGCAAATGATGGCTCTTTCTGCAAAATCTTGATGTTGGGAAGCCAGATCTTCATTTATGAGTTCCACAGAGGGAACTTCTTCAATCTTGTCAACCAAGAAGGCCTTAGATTTAAGGGCTTCCGGGGGTTTGGGGTTCTCAGAGTGAACTGCGTCTTTGTAAGAGAAAGGCTGAGAGGAGGAAGATTGTCCCGCTGCACCTCCTCTCAAATGAAGGGTCGCCACCACCAAGCTGTTTCTGGAAATGATGTAAGAAGAGAGGGGAAGAGGGTCTTCAAGTTGTTTACCTTGAAAGAGAAGTCGCAAAAGGTTTGATGGGATCCCCATTCTGCGCTCTAGATTCAGTTTGAGTTCCTGCACCAGAACTGAAGGGCTGACCCATTGCATGATTGTTCTGCTTGAAGGCTGAGAAATTTGGATCTGAAAGAAATCAGATGAGGGTCTAGACCCCATGCAGATCTCTGGATCTGGCCAGAGCGTGGTCTTTTCTGCCTTCTAGGAGGCCGGATCTGGTAGATCTTTGTCATATATGAAGCTAGGACTGCGTTTCGTTGAGCCTCCATGTGCCGCATCAAACGGATACTCCTGAAATCCATCCAGATGATCACAGGGCGCAGGGACGTGGAAGACTCTGGAGCCACCATTGATGTTGCTGAAAACGCTGCGATAAACCAAGAGATCGGCTTGGTAAATCTCCATCTTCCCCGAAAATGCTTTTTCGGTTACCCTAAGTAAGCCCGCCTCTTCTGGCGTTACCGCGGGAGAGAACAACTCGTCTGCATACAACAACCTTTCTTGGGTTGCAGTGGCAGATCCGATAAATGGCGCTGAAATCCCTACAGATCCAGCCTTGATGTCGCCGAAAGCCCCATTCCTTTGCTTCCATAAGTTATTTCTCAATGAAAGCGACATTCCTACACATTGCTGGAGGTGATTTGCTCCGACCCCTTCTGCCGTAAGAACGGATGTTGCAACATTCTCGATTCTTCCGCATTTCAAAACCTTCTGTCCTCTGGAGCCAAAATGACTTGCAGATCTGGGTGCGTGAAGGGTTATGGCGCAGCTCTGGGCCCCATGCATTGCTTTCTCCTGGCCTGGATCGCCTTCCTCGACATCTTTTGAGCTAAAGCACTGGGTTGCAGAGGCGGCCATGGGAGCAACTCTCCAATCTGCGCTCAATTTTTGGGCTCCTCAACATCCCTAAGATTTTGCATATTACACAACTCAAACTTACTATTTTAAAAAATCATTTTCAATTTTGACAAAAAATGATAAAAAATAAAGTTCTAGAAAGGCTAAAATGTCTATTAATTAAACTACACTATATTTTTATTTAAATAATAATAATAAGTTTAAATAATTATTAAAAAAAATCTTTAAAAATAATAATTTGGAATATCTACATAACAAATTTAAAATAATATTTAAGGAAATTGTTTGTGTGTATGTATTTTCTCCTAAGAGATCACAAGTTCAAATATGGATGGGGTGGAGTATGTACACCATTGTGAGATAGGGTGCCTATAACATCCCTTTTAATCCTCAAGTTTTACAATTTGTAATTAAGACTAATAATCATAGAATGACCACCATGGATATTTTGACAGAATACATTTGATGTAAATATGCATTTATTTTATTTAATATATTGCTAATGATAAAGAATAGAGTAGCCAACATGGATCTTGATGCTTGAACATAAGTTGTAAGGGAGATTTGGGGAGTTTCTTATCTTACTTGATTTAAATGTCTTGATTTCTAATTTGGTAGTTGAGCTACCCAACTGCCAACAGTTATAGGAAGGAATAGGGAGTGGTACCGAACTACTCGAAAGGTATGGGATACATACCCATTCTAGAGATTTTGGATTGATGACACATCCCGAGGAAGTGACCTTGTATTCTCATGCTAGGGAGCATGCATGGGGTTGGACAATGAACAAAGTGTGTGCAGGTGAGCGCTAGTGTGTTGTTTTAAGTGAGAAAACCATAGAAGTGGATGCAAGTAAACCAAATAATCATGTGAGCAGAAAATTGAACCACATAAGGATAAGAGTGTGAATTTGAAGATGAAAAGATAGAAAATCTTCTAAGTCAAAGTAGACGTATGTGTAACTTGAGATCACATTTAAATTGGATGATGAAGTCAATGTGGAAGTTTTCAACCTGAGCTAAAAGGCCAGAAGAAACTTATGAATAATTAGTTCTAACTAAGCACATAAGGCACTAAGAAAACAAAAGAACTAAGACATTGTTAGATTAGTAAAGGAATCCCTTTATGTTGTGTAGGTAGATGGTGACCATATTGTGAGTATTAATAGGCCCTAGTTCAAAGATTGTAAGGTAGCTTATTGGTTCCTTGGTATGAATGAAAGTGATATTCATGTTATTTACCCTAAGTTGAATTGTGAACCCAAAGTGAAACTTCCTATTAAAGAATCAAATCTAGCCCAAGGGTGGCTAAGTGTAAGAAAATTGTAGTGTAATTGAGCCTATGGTAGGGTGGATAGTGGCTCTCCCTTCTTTAATTTCTAAGAAGCTTACATAAATTAGATAAGTGTGTGTGTTTATATAAGTCTGGTGGATAGTGGCTCTCCCTTATTTAATTTCTAAGAATCTTATGCAAATTAGATAAGTGTGTGTGTGTTTATTCAATGTTTTATGACTATTACTAAGATGAGTTACTCGATATGTTTGTAATGATAAACTAAAATTTATGGTGAATTGTGTTTGGTTGTTTCCTATCATTTTATCTTATTAAGGAGTGTTGTAAGAAGAAGAAATCCTTAATATGTTTTGTTGTGTTACATATGAGATGTATGATTTTTGAGTAAAATGCACAAGTTGAGAGTTGAGCATATAGCTCTTATTGTAATCTTGTTAGTGTATCTAGCCATTAATAGGCCAATAAGGGGAATTGGATACCTACGTTGTACCCATGAATTGAAGTGAGAAGTATGGGAGATATATCCCTTGATTATAAACCTTGGAAAAGGTAGACAATACTCTTCTTGTAATAAATATTGAAGATAGTTAGAGATTTTCTATGCATGTGTTATGTGTCGATGTGAAATCGAATTATTTTGTTGTTGAGAAGTTCTTTGAGCCTTGATTTCCTCATGTGATAAGCTAGAATGCTAACTTTTCAATATGTAAGTTTTAGAGTTAATGTATTGAATATTGAAACCCTAAAGAAGTGTGATAATCTCATTTATGTTGGGGTGAAGTTGTGGAGTTGGCTTTTGGCCATTTTTTTGTGTGGAGATACTTGGTTGAGGGAAGTGTTTTGGATGTCTTCATAGGCTGATGAATTCTTCTATAGTTTTAGTAGTATTCTAGTTTGGAAACCTTTGCCCCATTAAGAGTCTTTATCCATGTTGTGAATGCGTTTAAAAGTGTGGTGGAATTTTTGGATTTCAAGGACTTTTAGAAATATTCTCACCTACAAGCCTTTTCCCTATTAAGAATATTCATTAATATTATGGATGGGTTTAAAAATGAGGTGGAAGTTTTCAATTTGTACGTTTAGATCTGATGTCTTGAATTTTGCAACCCCGAAGAAGTGTGACATTCTCACTTCTATTGGAGTGTAGTTGTGGAGTTGGCCTTTGGCCATTTTTTTTTCTTTTTGTAGAGATACTTGGTTGAGGGAAGTGTTTTGGATGTCTTCATTGGTTGAGGAATACTTCTATATTTTTAGAAGTGTTCTGGTCTACAATCCTTTCCCTGTTAAGAGTCTTTATAAGAGTTGTGAATGGGTTTCAAAGTGTGGTGGAAGTTTTTAATTTTGTGGATTATCACCTTGGTCAAGGAAATATTTGGATGCCTTCATAGGATGATGAATACTTCTATATTTATAAAATTCTTATGGCATGCAAGTCTTCGAACTGTTAAGAGCCTTTATCGGCATTTTGAATGCGTTTAAAAGTGTGGTGGAAGTTTTGAATTTTGGGTTTGATTTGGAATTATGGGGATTAGGGATCTTTAGCCCTAGCCATTAGTCACATGGCTAGATAGGAGTCATGATAGAGGGATTAGCCATTTAAGGAGATTAATAATTGGTTCCACTCATTGTCCCCACCCTAAGTCTTTTTGTAGACTTCCATAGTTCTCCTGATGGCCTAGTGTTTGATGACTGGAGACCAAATTCATTTACAAGAAGATTAAGGATAAATTGAGGGCCAACATTAACATATCCTTTACCAATGGTAATTGTAATACCAATAAAAATACAATATCCCCTCTCGTTCCAACCATACCTTCACCATGAATTTAGTGTCTTCCCTCCTTTCTCATGATGCATATACATTGTCTCAAATATTCCCACTTATTGGACATCAATGGTGAAAGGTACTAACTAGTTAGTGACGCATTTTATGTAGCGACCACTACAAAATATTGGAAATAAAAGATGAACTATAAAGTAAACAGTATGATTTTTCATTTGATCCAAGTCAATGTTGGGTTGTGTTATATTCTTTCCACAACTAGCCCACATAGTTAACCGTGGGGTTAGAGGGGGGCCCAGAACCCCCCTTCGTTGCGTCGATTTTGTAGCGGGTTGGGGGGGGGGGGGGGGGGGGGTCACAGGGGGTTTGAGGGGAAATTTTGGTTTTGGACCCTATATTAGGTTGGGCGAAGACACCTATGGTTTTGTGCATGATTTACGCACATGTTTTTTCGAAGCGAAGGTTTTTGGTCCATGGTATTGGACACAATCATATTCGGACCATGGTATTGGATGCTTCAGCATGTATAAATATGTATTATAACATTGAAAGGAACATAATGAAACATCAAGCTGGTAATCCTGGTTTTGGGATCCAGGGGAAATCTCTGTGTATATGTGTTTTATGTGTTATGCTCTCACATTGTTTATTATTTGTATTTTAGAATTCGTATGCCGGTAATTTCTGTATAGGGTTAAAACCTACATTTGGTATTAGAGCAGTTTTGGCTTCAAGGGGATGCCTTTGTTGCTGAGAGGTTTCACTTAGGCTTGTGGTAGACCCTGTTCAGTGGGAGATCTGCGAGATCGATTCTGGTGGTGAAAGAAGATGGCGAGGTGGAAAGATAAAGATCGCGAAATTTAATGGTCAGAGTTTTGAGTTGTGGAAACTCAAGATGGAGGATTTGTTGGTGATAAAGATCAGTGGGTCACGGTAGATTTGAGTACTAAACCAACGAGAGTGTCCGATGAAGAATGGAAGAAGTTGGATCGGAAGGTAAAGAGCACAATACAATTGTGTGTCTCAGATTCAGTATTGCTGAATGTATCAAGGGAAGCTACGACGAAGGCTTTGTGGGACAAGTTAGGGACTTTCTACCAATCTAAGTCTCTGGTGAATAAACTTTTCCTGCGGAAAAAGCTATATAACCTGAGGATGAAAGATGGAGACTTGGTGATAGAGCATCTGAATGCATTTAATACTATGGTAATTCAGTTAGCATCTGTTGATATTAAAATTTCAGATGAAGATAAGTGCATCAGTTTGTTGTGTTCTCTACCAGATTTGTGGGATAGTCTGGTTATTGCAATAGGTAGCAATGCAACTTCCTTGCAATTTGATGAAATAGTCTCATCCTTGTTGATGGAGGAGATGAGATAGAAAAATATGGAGAGCCAAAATGGTGATGCCTTGTCTGTATGAGGATGGTCCCAGAAGATAAAAAAAAATCATCGAGTGGGAGATCTAAGTCTAGAGGTAGATCTAAATCTCCAGGAAACCTGTAAAGGTGGTTTGTCGGAAATGCGGAAAGGAAGGGCACTACAAAAGGGATTGTAAATCTAAAGCTCCTGATAAAGGAAAGGGATCTAATGATGCTCCTTCTGCAGAGGCGAA
The DNA here is from genome assembly GCA_000404065.3 of Pinus taeda. Lineage (NCBI taxonomy): Eukaryota > Viridiplantae > Streptophyta > Pinopsida > Pinales > Pinaceae > Pinus > Pinus taeda. The sequence continues at coordinate 111,712 of APFE031649105.1, read as the reverse complement.
AACCACCTCAGATGAAGGTGGGGATGTGTACTTGGCTTCTTCAAGTACACATGTAGCTCATGAGGCATGGTTAATTGACTCAGGTGCATCCTTTCACTTCACTCCCCATAGAAAGTGGTTCTGCGAGTATGAGAAATATGATGGTGGTGATGTCTTCTTAGGGGATGATAGGAAGGCTAGAATCATTGGTCGTGGAAAGGTAAAGTTGACGTTGCAAGGTAGAAGGATTAGAACACTTCCAGGTGTTCTGCATATTCCTGCATTAGCTAGAAATCTGATTTCTATAAGCAAGCTGGATGATGCAGGTGTAAAAACAATGTTCGAGAAGGATACCTGCAAGATGGTTCGGGGAGCATTGGTATTGATGCGGGGAGTTTGAATTGGAAATCTGTACAAGCTGCAAGGTAGCACTGTTATTGATGGATGCAACAGTTCTGTGGTTCCTGAAAGTGGAGCAAAAAATCTAATGGTCTCTAGAGAGAAGACCATGTTGTGGCATCAAAGGCTTGGACATATTGGAGAGAAGGGCCTTTGGATACTTCATGATAAAGGTGTGGTAGAAGGTATGAGTAAAAGCTCTCTGGATTTTGATTTGTATGAAACTTGTGTATATGGGAAGCAGAATCAGGTGAGTTTCCCCTCTGGTAGTAACAGGGCAAAATAGATATTAGAGCTTGTGCACAGTGATGTGTTTGGACCTATGAAGGTTCCATCACTAGGTAAGTTCGTGTACTATGTATCATTTATAAATGACTTTTCAAGGAATACATGGATATATTTCCTTAAGAAGAAATCTGAAGTCTTTGACAAGTTTAAAGAATTTAAGGTTCTCGTGGAAAATCAGATAGAGAACAAGATAAAGGTGCTGAGGACAAATAATGGTGGAGAGTTTTGCAGCAAGGGATTTGAAGAATTCTATAAGAAGTGTGGTATAGCATGGCAGAAGACTGCTCCATATATGCCTCAGCAAAATGGAGTTGTAGAAATAATGAACAATACGTTGATGGAAAGGGCAAGAAGCATGCTCAGTGGTGCCGAGTTAGGACATGAATTCTGGGCAAAGGCGATGCATACTGCATGTTACCTAGTCAACAAGTCACCTTCATCAGCGTTGGAGGATAAGACTCCACAAGAAGTATGGACTGGTAAGAAACCCTCTCTTTCACATCTGAGGGTATTTGGATGTGATGCATATGTACATGTTCCAAAGGAGAAATGAACTAAGTTGGATAGTAAATCTGAAAAGTGCATCTTTATTGGTTATAAGGATGGTTTAAAGGGTTATAAGCTTTGGAACCCAGTATCAAGGAAGGTTGTGTACAACAGAGATGTGGTGTTTAGAGAGGTAAAAGATGTTATTAAACATGAAGTCCAACCAAAGGAACCTAAGAAGATAGAGTTTGATCTTAAGGAGGAAGAATCAGACTCTACAGGAGAGGAGGAATCAAAAGATGAAGAGCCACAAACTCCGGGTGTGAGAAGATCAGTTCGAGAAAGAACGCAGCCAGAAAGGTATAGTCCATCTACTTTCTGTTCAAATTTTGCTTTTTATCTATTACTAATGATGATCCCAGAATTGTGGAGGAGGCAGTAGATTCAAAGGATGGAAAACTCTGGAAAGAGGCCATGGTTGATGAGATGGCATCTTTGCACAAAAATGAGGCTAGGGATCGGGTGGAGTTGCTGGCTGGAAGGAAACCCATTGGCAGCAAATGGGTGTTCAAGAAGAAGACAAATGCAGAAGGAAAGGTGGAGAAATACAAAGCTCGGTTGGTAGCAAAAGGATATTCCCAGGTGCCGGGAATTGGTTTTGGTGATATTTTTTCTCTTGTTGCCATGGTAACTTCTATTAGATTACTTTTATCTGTTGCTGCTACTTTTCATTTTGAGGTAGAACAGATGGATGTGAAGACAACATTTCCTCACAGGGATCTGGAAGAGGAAATATACATGAAGCAACCAAAAGGATTTGCAGTGAAGGGTAAGAAAGAACTGGTATGCAAGTTAAAGAAGTCTCTGTATGGCTTAAAACAATCACAAAGGATGTGGTATCAGAAATTTGATATATTTATACGGGGACTTGGCTTCACCAGAAGCAAAGCAGATCACTGTGTGTATTTTAAATTAATTGGTGACTGTGTTATTTATCTGGTCTTGTATGTGGATGATATGTTGTTGGTTGGAAATGACAAAGAAATTATCTAGGATTTGAAGACCCAATTGTCCTCCAAATTTGTCATGAAAGATCTCGGTGCTGCAAACTATATTTTGGGCATGGAAATTAAAAGAGATCGAGCAAAGAGGAAGCTCTGGTCAAACCAGAGGAAGTATGTCGAGACAATACTACAGAGGTTTAATATGCAGGATAGTAAACCAGTGAAGGTTCCTATTCCTGTAGGTGTGAGTTTATTTGCTGAACAGTGTCCCAAGGCACAAGATGAGGAAGAGGACATGTCCCATGTTCCATATGCAAGTGCAGTCAGTAGCTTGATGTATGCAATGGTCTGTACTAGACCAGACATTGCACATGCAGTGGGAGTATTGAGCAGGTTTATGTTAAAACTAGGGAAGGAGCACTGGACAACAGTGAAGCGGGTTTTCAGGTATTTGCCTGGCACTAGTGATTATGGTTTGTGCTACCAAGGAATATCAAGATTGGACAAAATGTTGGATACTCATGGCTTTGTTGATGCAGACTCAGCTGGAGATCTGAATCAGAGAAGATCTACAAGTGGGTATGTGTTTAACCTATTTGGAGGTGTAATCAATTGGATGAGTAAGAAATAATCTATAGTGGCACTATCAAATACAGAGGCAGAATACATGGTATCCACTCATGCAAGCAAGCAACCAGTTTGGTTGCAGAGATTGTGTTCAAGTATGGGGATAGTACAGGGAGATATAAGGATAGACTGTGACAGCCAAAGTGCAATTTTCTTGGCGAAGAACCCTACATATCATTCAAAGGCAAAGCACGTTGATGTTCAGTATCACTTTGTGAGGGATATGATAGAAGAAAAAAACGTGTTGCTGGTAAAGGTGGACACTTCGAAGAATACTGCAGATGCATTGAAAAAATCTGTGAGCTCTGAGAAGTTCTCTTGGTGTAGAGGGACAATGGGCGTTTCAGGGCTGGAAAAATGACTAAGCTCTCTTGTGTCCCCTTGTGGAAAGAAAACAACAAGTGGGAGAATGTTGGGTTGTGTTATATTCTTTCCACGACTAGCCCATGTAGTTAACCGAGGGGTTAGAGGGGGGCGGAACCCCCCTTCGTTGTGTCGATTGTGTAGTGGGAGGGGGGGTCATAGGGGGTTTGAGGCATTCTCGTAACTCAACTTTATGGGGTCCGGGGTATCGCCCTAGAAAATTTTGCTTTTGGACCCTATGTTAGGTTGGGTAAACCCACCTGTGGTTTTGTGCATGATTTTCACACATGTTTTTTGGACGCGATGGTTTTCGGTCCAGGGTATTGGACGCAATGGCTTTCAGTCCATGGTATTGGATGCTTTGACATGTATAAATATGTATTATAACATTGAAAGGAACATAATGAAAAATCAAGCTGGTAGTCCCGGTTTTGGGATCCTGGCGAAATCTTTGTGTATATGTGCTTTATGTGTTATGCTCTTGCATTGTTTATTTTCTGTGTTTTAGAATTCGTATGCAGGTAATTTTTGTATAGGGTTAAAACCTACAGTCAATTTTCCAACAATTAGTTAATTTTGTATTCTTAGTTGTGGATTGATTATACTTATGCTCACGCCAATGACACCACCTCTAAGGGTTTTTCACCTTTGAGTTTGCAAGAACAAGATCATATTTATAAAACTACAAAATCATCTCAAAACCATCAATTAAAAGACTCATGGATGTATTACCAACTCATGAATCCCTATATCTAATAAAAACTCTCATGGTTTCACCATCACCATCCTTGATTTAAGATCATTGATTCCTTAAAAGGACAATTTGAAAATGATGGTGAGGCTATTAATAAAAATGAGAATGGAATCATTACCAATAGTTCATATTTCACAACATTTTTTGTAATAACTAGATGGAGTAATGGATAATCCTATTCAAACACATTTGATTTTAGTATTTTCTATCTAGGATTTTATAATACTAATGAGGTGGGTATTAGTAGTATCCTAGAAGATTACAAGAGCCAAAAGAATATGGTCATGATATCAAAGGTCTCTCTTCTTTTTTTATTTATTTCGGGCATCCTCTCAACATGTAGCACCAACATATTTCACCCAATAGCTAGGCCAATTCAAGTTACTTTACTTGGACTATGCCTCTCAAAAATATTTGTTACCATGCCAATGACTCAATACATGTAATACATATGCATTCATAAAGTGACCCATACAATTATCCAACAAAAACATATAATTGATATGTTTTTGTATGATTAGTTTTATTGTGCTAATAACAATTATAGATTTATAAACATGTGCTTGCTTCTTGCTTTTTGAGTTGAGGTTTCCTTGGTTGTTGGTGCTTACAAACAGGCAAATTTCCTTAATTTAAACAAGACATTCATGAGCAAAATAACTTCAAAAATGAATAAGGAATAGAAAACATGTACATTACAGCAAACCATCAAAGAGACACATTAACACAATGTTTTGATGAAGGAGTTCACCCCCCCTCTAGAACTACATCTCCTTGGTCTAGCTTCCATGGCTTGGGCCTCTATATTAGCTCAATGTAGAAAAAATATTGTTTACAAAGCTCTATGGCTCTTGATACTTGCACCAATGTGTTTAGAAGGTCCAAACTAGCCAAGAACATTTCTTTCTGAACTCAATTTGGTCGAAAATTGAGTGAGTTATGGGTCAAACAATTTTTCCTAAAAAACCTCTGCTAGATCTAGAGAGACTCTAGTTAAGTTCGCCAAATTTGTTGGCAGTTCCAGATTTGGTGGCTCTGCCAAAACTTCCACTAAATTAATCAATGGTTTAATTAAGGCTAAAACATGATTAATTAACTATTAAGCAAGATTAGGGGCACTCTTAGCATTGGCCTTAGCCCCCGATTCTGGCGCATAGTCGTATGGGGTGGGCATTGGCCCGCACAGATGCCTCCTACCATCCCGTCGTTGGTAAATCTTTGTTGCATTAAATAATTTTGCGGCATCACATTTCAAGTTCTCCACCAATGGTTTAATGGAAAAGGCTTGGTATTTGGGCAGGGGAAGTCGTGGGTTCCATTCCCCCTCCACTCTGTTAGCACCTAAATCTGCCTCAGGCTAAAAGAAGGCAAAATTCAGGGTGACCAAAAACCATGCTCAATCTGGTAGCTAGCCCTACCAAAACAGGAGAGGGCTCTCTACGAGTCACACTCAGTAAATAGATGAACGAAAAGGACTGAGATGACTTTCAAACGAACTATTTATCTTAGGCTAGTAAGTGAAAATGGAAATAAGGAGGTATTTTTATGAATGAATGTGTTTTTGGGATGTTATGGGACCATTGGACCTCAATGAATAGAGAACTTAACATAAAGGCACAGATTATTTCGTGAGGCAAGGTAGGCGGAAAGCATAGCAATTTTAGTTTTAAGATATTGGCGGGAATGGAGAGATTGATTAAGAAGGTGAAAAGGGCATGGGAAACATGAATCCTTTTCAACAGAAGAATGAACACTGTACATAAAATTTCCCACAGTAGAGTAATAAAATTGAATTCTACCTAATCTCACTCGAAAAATTTCACCAGAAATGAATATGAAATGAACTTTGAAACATAACAAGACCACATATGAAACATATAGAGACACACTTGCTACACTCACAACCACATGAATCTCATGAAAAACAGAGCCGCTGCCTTTCATTAATTCTTTGTAAAAAATATACAGTGCAGAAACAAAGTTTCTTTCCCACAGTCCCCCAGAAGTTACAAGCCAACCAACCAATTGCTTTGCAAATGGTTTGCATACAATATATAGAATGTGCCATGAAGAGATAGAATGCCCAAGGGTCACAAAATTAAGGTGGAGATCCAAACATCAGCTACAGGTGTGGGACCACAAATATGACAAATGGCTTGGGTGACCCTTTGCCTTCCTTTGCCACTTGGATAAATGCCCATCTGGAGTGAAAATACTTTTAAAACCGTCGCGCTCCTCCTCCTATGTGTCACACTCTTTTCCAGGTGACTTTTGGAGCCCTTTCCGATGTCAAAATTGAGCGCAGGATAGCTCATTGGAGAGCCCGTCATGTCTACTTTCCAACCCCACTAGAATTGTTCAATTTGGAGTTCATTTACTTTATCAAAAGTCAAATCTCCCAAGACTGGTAAAACTGTGCCAAATGAGGCTGCCTCAAGGCAGAGTGCTGTTGCGGTCAACTTTTGAATGCCTTCCTCAACCCCACATTGAGCTCATAATATCTCATTGGAAATCTCTTTTTGTCTACTTTCCAAACCAACTATAATTTTGCAATTTGGAGTTCATTTTCCCCATCAAAAATCAAATCTCCCAAGACTGGTTGAAATGTGCCAAATGAGGCTGCCTAAAGGCAGAGTGCTGTTACAGTCAATTTTTGAATACCGTCCGCAACTCCCAATTGAGCTCATGATAGCTCATTGGAAAGATACTTGTCTCTAGTTATCATTTGGATCATCAAGAAAGTCATTTGGCCAACCAACCTAGGAGAAAACTTTAGTTTCCCGAGGTCGCTCCAGAGGTGCATCAATTCTCACGAGGCAATTGTATTTTTGACATTTCTTCACACCCGTGACACCTGTGTAAAAAGTAAAGGAGGTTTTTCTTCCTTCCTCAGTTGTGGACAAAAAACTCTCTCAGGTTTTCCAAATTCATCTTTCCTTGCTCAGAAGCATCATTTTAGTGAAGCCTACCCCGATGTGCGGAACAAGAGATTTGTCGAAATGAAGTGAAATGAAGGGGATAGGGAGCTTATAAATTCTTGAGGAAATTTTGGGAAGTATGGAGGGATGTTAGGAAGTAGGGGAAAGTGGAATCGCAAAATATGAGTGAGGGGAAGGGGTCCAAAAAGGCAAAACACAGGCCCAACCATAGAAAATTGCCTGGTTGTAGCAAGAAACTAGGGTTTGTGCGAAAATAAGGAATTTGGGGGATATCAGTGATGGGAAGAGTTTGATAAGGTACATTATGGATAGGGGAAGGTGTATGAACATCAGGATACAAGTTTTTCTGATGATTCGACCATCCAAGAGAAATTAGCTTCAAAACCCTAGGAGAGGGAAATGAACCTTGCCTAGGCGCAACTGAAGCATGAACAAGGTGTGAAATGACCCAGTGGAACTTGACATGATAATGACAACCCTTTGAATGATGGTAGACTCAGCTGAATAGTGACATAGACCGACATCTGGACAACTTTGAAAGGAGTGGAAGAAAACCCTAGACCTAATGCCTAGTGACCAAATTTTGCTTGAAGACTCACTGAAATGACAAAAATTTGACCTTGACACCTTAAAATCACTTGTGTAAGAGCATGTTTGATCACTGGAGGAAGGCTGCAAAGACTGACACTAACACACTCCTCATATAATTTTGCCACCATATTCAATTTGAACTTTGCCGCTTTGTTTGAAATTCAAATTTAATATAATATATATGTAACTAAAAAAAAAATCAAATTCCACCTTGGAGGCCAAGTAGGAAACTTCCCTTTCACACAGCCACACTGGTGAATCCGGAGGTGACACTTGTCATAGCCCCATTGGGAGAAAACTAAAGAAGATTCCCCTTGCTGACTGGACTGCCATGTCATCATTCTGTCCTATTCTGCAATTTTTTTAGTTATTTAGGAAAATGAACAACATGCCTTTTCTCCTTCATCTGGACTCCATTTACAATGAAACGAATTGCGTTGTGATTATCTTGACGAGACAGACATAGACATATAGCTTTCGAGCCATTTTGAGAACTTTGAATTTTTAGCTAAATACTGAGCACCTGATCAGCCCTCCCCACTAGAATCCTTTTGGATCCCAAAAGATACTATTATCTGACAAGTAGATGAGGGTATAACCCCCTCACCTTTCCAAGCTCGATCCAATTGGCTTTTGATGAATTTGTTTCCTTGAGCTCCTCTCTAAGGAAATCAACATTTACTTGCCTTTAGGACCCCGTTCTATACTTGTACTTGACTTTGCCCTTTTCAAACTGATATTGCACTATTTGTTGCACAATTTTCAGACATTCATAGAAACTCATGGTTTTGTCCATGTCGCCATTAAAAGAAAAATCCTCCTTACCAAGATGACATAACAAAATATAATGAAAATGGAAAATTGCACTACTTGGTTTACATGACTCAAGCTCGATTGTACATCTTGAAAGTATGAAATTTTCTAAACATAACTTCCATGTAAAACATAGTGGCACTTGAATACAACAGTTACATAACCAATAGGCTTAAAATGCATAATAGTGAACTTGCTACTTATACCTCTTTTGTACCTTTGAACCAAGTGAAAGTTTTGACAAGTATCCATCTAATGAAAGTGCATGGATCGGTGCAACTTAATCTTTACACCATAAAAATCTTCTAAATGAAATAAGACAATGAAGTTGCCTTCATAAACCTGAAACTCAAATGAACCTTTCAAGTTTCAAAGAGCATAAAAAGGAATTGAACTGATCTTTTGGTTTGAAGCAACACATGCCTCTTTTTGTTTGCCTCCCCACTGGAAGACTTTGCACACACATGACAATGCATGCCAAGGAGCTTCAAAAGAAGAAATGTCAACAACAACTCTCCTCCAACATTGGCCTGCTCCCAACAAACCTCTTATCAAAATGAAGATCTTAGGCATTAACCCATCAACAATGGCATCCAAATTGGAGAGGCTTGCCTTCAACTTACCTCCTCCAATATCATGGCCCAAATGAATCAAAGAAGTGAAACCCAACTTGTACTTTGATATCTTCAAAACATCAAATAACTTTCCTTCATAGATAACATGTGCATAAGAAAACTTTCTAAACATGTTTATGTCACCCAAGTGGACAATTTCTTCAAGAAAGGACTCTTTTTTGCCATAATTCAAATACATGTACGTAATGGAAGTGCTACAAAGAACATACAACATTAAAATCGATACAAACCATTCCTTTTTGGTGTTATGTATATTCTTTCATTGACCTCTTTTTACAACTTTGCTTTGGCGAAAACTACTTCTTTTGTCCTCTTTCTTGAAATACTTACCATTCCTCTTTGGCACCATAACCTTCGGTGCACAACATGGCATAAGGGATGATTGAATGATCCCATTGTTCAACAAACTTTTTCTTTGCATTGGTGTCTCTAAATTTTTCAATTTTGTCAAGCCTTGCGTGTTAAAATCACAAAGAGAAACCTCTTACTTCGAAGAAATTTCATGTGAAGTTTCTTTCTCCTTGAAGGATGATTCTTTCACAACCTAAAATACTTCATCACTCTGATGAACTGAACCAACCAAATCAGAATTGAAATTTGCATTACATGCAACAACATTTTCATATACAATATCATCATTTGGCTTGAACATGAGAAGTACTAAACTTTTACTTGAATTCACTAGTCGTTTTTCCTCCCCTGCATTACCCAAAGAAATGTTTAGCTTTTTGCGATGAGCTCTCACTATGTACTCCACACCATCCTTGAACAAGTGATACTTGATTTCATGGCAGTAAAAGACTACATTCCATTCATAAAAATATGGACTATCCAACACACACCTGAAATATCAAGTGGTACCACATCTAACTCTACTTCGTCAACAAAATTTGCAGTGATTGCAAACTTAAACAAATGTTTTCTTGTAACCTGTAAACTTGTGTCTCTTGTTATCCATCCCAAAGGGTATGGTTTATGGTGACGTACAATTTCAAGATTCAATTCGTTGACTAAGTCTTCAGAGATTAGATTCGCTTGTGACTCATTATCGAAGAGTGTGTCAATCTTGGTGTGTTTAGATATGACCCTAACATGAAATAACTCAATTAGCCTCTTTTCATATGGAGTAGTAGTAGTGTTACAATTTTGTGAATTAGAGCTTGCAATATCTTGTTTTCCTTTGATTCCCATGACAGTGATTTTGTTTTCATCACCTAATTCAAAACCTAAATATTCTTGAGTGGTAGTAGTGGTTTTCCGTTTCCCTTTATTGTTGAACTTATTTGTCTCATTTCTGGATGCAATTTCCTGCAATGGGCTTCATCATGCCCCTCTTTGGAACAATGTTTGCATGTGATTTTCTCCCCTTCTTTCTTCACACTTGCATTCTTCTTTCCCTTCCATTTTCCTCCTTTCTCTTTCTCCTTACCCTTAGGTGGCTTTTTATTACTATCCTCTTCATAAGTGTTCTTTCCTCTAGATTGAAGATGTGTGGCTTACACACATAATTCATCCAAATTAGTTGGATTGAACATAAGAATAATGTGTTTCAAATAGGAATGTAAACCCCCAATATATTTTAGCAGTGTACCTTAAGAATTTAAATTCACTCCTAATACCAAAGCCCTTTTTCTAAACTCCTATGTATAATCTTGAACTGTTTGGCCTCTAAGCTGCCTAAAATTCTGCCAACTCATAATGGCTTTTTGCATATAGTCTAAAGGATAAAACTATATTTTAATTGCAGAAACAAATTCAACCCAAGTAATTGATATCTTACTATCTCATTTCCTCTTAAGTCTTTTCTTCCCACCAAACTAGTGCAGCTCCTTCTAGCCTTAGTGAAGCCAACTGGATCTTTGTGTTGTCTTCTTGAAGATTCTAAATTCTGCAACATACCTCTAGTTGTTGAATCCGATTGTCTAACTTTTCTGCATTCACTTCTCCATTGTACATGGGAAGTTTGAATTTTATGTCCAATTTCAGTATTGGAGTTTTTCCTTTTGTGGTTTTGGAATGAGTATGGGCAGTGGTAGAAGTGGAAGATGATGTTGTGTGAGATGGTGAAGATGATGAGGATGGTGGAAATGGAGGTGGCTTTCCACCATTCCCTTTGGAATCCTTCTTCTCATCTTTTTTGTCCTCTAAGCTTCCTTCTCCATGTCGAGGTTTAGAACTCTCTCCAATCATTCTGGTGTTCCTCTCTTCATAGTGTACTTTAACCATCTCAGTCAAAGTATAGAAAGCTTTCTTGAATTTTTCCTCTTCTGAAGAGGGACCTTTAGGCTCTCTTTCTCCAGATATAATGGCTATGGATTCAGGCTCAGAAATTTGTTTTGATTGTACCTCTTCAATCTCAATTGAAAGAAAAACTTGAGGAGTTTCAAGTGCAGCTGGAATTGGAACTTTGGGTGTTGGAGATTATGGCCTTGTGGCTCTCCTTCTTCTGGGCATTACCTCAGGAGTTGCAACCAATATCTTCCCTTCTCCTCTTTGCAACTTTAACCTTATAAGCATCAAGATTTTGCAACCATTACAACCCTAATTGCACAAACTCAAGCAATCAAGCAATTCAACCTTGAGCTATGATACAAACTTGATCTATTTTTTTATTATTAGTTTTGTTGTGCTAATAACAATTACCGATTTATAAACATGTAATTGCTTCTTGCTTTTTGAGCCGAGGTTTTCTTAGTTGTTGGTGCTTACAAACAGGTAAATTTCCTTAAGTTAAACAAGACATTCATGAGAAAAATAGCTTCAAAAATGAATAATGAACAAAAAACATGTATAGTATAGAAAACCATCAAAGAGAAATATTAACACAGTGTTTTGATGAAGGATTTCACCCCCGCCCCCCCGCCCCCCCCCAGGGCTACATCTCCTTGATCCAACGTCCATGGCTTATGCCTCTATATTAGCTCAATGTGGAAAAAATGTTGTTTACAAAGATCTTTGGCTCTTGATACCTACACCAATGTGTTCATAAGGTCCAAATTAGCCAAGAACACTTCTTTCTGATCTCAATTTGGTCGAAAATTGAGTAAGTTATGGCTCAAACAGTTTTTCTAAGAAAACCTCTGCTAAATCTAGAGAAAATCCAGTTAAGTTTGCCAAATCTGGTGGCAGTTCCGGATTTGGTGGCTCCACCAACAATTCCGCTAACTTAATCAATGGGTTAATTAAGGCTAAAACATGATTAATTAACTATTAAGCAAGATTAGGGGCGCTCTTAGCACTAAGCCCTAGCCCCCGGTTCTGGCGCATGATCATATGGGGGGGGGGGAGGGGGGGGGGGGGTGGGGCTGGCTCCGCACCCCCATCGCCGTCAGCAAATCCATGTTGCATTAAATATAAAGTCACGGCATCACATTTTCAAGTTCTGCATTAGTGTGTTTAATGGCAAAGGCTATGGTAAGTTGGTGGGGGAGTCATGGGTTCCATTCCCCCCTCCCTTTGCCTTCTCAATAATTTTGCCACATATTCAATTTGAACTTTGCCTCCGGTTTTGAATTCGAACTTAATATATATATATATATATATATATATATATAATATATATATATTATTATATATATTAAGTTCGAATTCAAAACATATATATATATAATATAATATATATATATATATATATATTATATATATATATATATATATATATATATATATATATATATATATAACTAAAAAAATTCAAATTCCACCTTAGAGGCCAAGTAGGCAATTTCCCTTTCACACAACCACACTGGCGAATCTGGAGGTGACACTTGTCACAGCCCCATTGGGCGAAAACTGAAAAATATTCCCCTTGCTGACTGGACTGCCATGTCATCATTCTTTCCCATTCTGCAATTTTTTTAGTTGTTTAGGAAAACAAACAATAGGCCTTTTCCCCTTCATTCAGACTCCATTTTCCAATGAAACGAATTGAGTTGCGATCATATTGACGAGACAGACATAGCCATATAGTTTTCGAGCCAATCTAAGAAATTTGAATTTTAAGCTAAATACTGAGCACCTAATCATATAACATCGTCAGAATACATTGCTTGAGCTCCTTCAACCTATGGTTTGAGTGTAATCATACCATATACCTCCACCCAAGTCTGAACCAGACTATTATCTCTACAGACTATGCTACCCAATCTCAACTGAAAGTACACAAGAATAGCCCCGAATCAAGTTGTAGAACTAAACTAATCATTATCATAAACCCTTCTCTCCTTCACTCGATTCCTTTATTCCAAGCACAGGTCCAAAGGTTTATATGCTCTCCATCTTACACTTGTGTATATTTCAAGTTATGGTTGATTCCCTTCGTTATGCCTTACCATAAGATATTTATAAGGGCCCTCACATATGGTCATTTCTCCATTCATGGTTGAGTAGATCTATTCATCAAATTTACTTCATGTCTTATTTTGCTAGCCTTATATGTTATCTCCTCCCGCTGGCTTCACCTCACTACTCACCATTGGGTTGGATTGCAATGCAAATTAAATCTCCCATGCAAAGTTCCTTTGAGTGGAATGAGCCCCAAGTTCACTCCAATTTATGCCAACAAGGTTATAGCATGTGCCAAACAAGTTTCTTTCTCGATCCACTGTGGGAAATTTCTTCATGATCCTTTAGATGTGATGGCACTTGCTAGCTTGAGTGGTGGGGGTTTTATGTCCTCCCTCACCTCGAGTCAATGCTACCATTAACATTCTCTGTAGGTACCCCATACTGTTTTTCCTCAAACTCAAAGACCTTCTACATGATTCACAATAAGGACTCTTGAGTCTATGAACTATCCTATTATTAGGTTTGTCTTTCCAATGGAAAAAATACTCATACATTTGATTTTGACCAACACCATATGATTTGTGCCTCAAGATCTCCTTAGCCTCCAACATAGGTAGGTCAAAAACCATCAATGAAAGCATGTACTAGGGGAATTTGATGTCAAAAAACAACCTCAAAAAAAAATGTACTAAAACAATTAACTTTAAAAGAACCAATAAGATTCAAAATTTTGATATCATCCCCACAAGAAAATATTTTGCAGGGAAAATAAGAAAATTACTCTTCTTTTAATTGTATTTTATGTTTATCTCCATATAGGTTTACTCAAATTGTCAAGTCTAGACACCTATTGTATGTAGAATTAAATTACACATCCAACGAGTTCCCTCTCTACATACTTTTGAGGAGACCCACATAAAAAAAAAATTTGAAAATACATGAAACAAGTGTGTTTGAGCACACTTTTTTCATCTTTTTTTTTTTTTCAAACGATGGGTCTACTAAGAAGTGTGAAGAGTGGGTACTCGTTGGATGTGGAATTTAATTCCACATGTAAAGGGTCACTACAATTGAGTAAACCTATAAGGAGATAATCCAAAAATACAAAAAAAAAAATGTAGTTTCCTTTCTTTTTTTGAAAATTCATAACTATTATTTTATTATTTTCCTTGGGAGGCCTATTTTAGACCTCAAAATTCCCCTAATGAGATGCCTCAACTTGAACTGCATCATGTGTTCCCACTGAGGATGATTTCAACTAAGATGAAATACCAGATGACAAGACTTCATGTGATCCACTAGTTCCAACTTCTAGGTGACTTCTCTAGTTTTTTCAAGTCTCTTGAATGAACCCTCAAAGCTCCACACCAATGATGAAACCATCCTAGTTGATAATGTGAATTTATATTCTACCAACTTGATGAAGACCAAATCTCCCATGTTGAACACTACATCATGTCTCCAACAATCTACCCACTTCTTCATTTGCTTTGCCACATTTGTCAAATACACATGAGGCATTTCCAATCCCTTTCCAACTTGTCATGAAACCCAAAATAGAGGGACTCCTCCAATAATAGTCCTATATAAAAGTGTGGCATGATAAAAAGTTGTTCATTCACCAACTTGAATGGACTATAGCCCATCAAGGAATTCGTCTACTATAGCCCATTGCAGAATTATAGTTATAATTGAATTGTGCTACATCCAACAAATTTGTCTAGTTCGTTTGATTTGCTCACATAGTGTCACATGGAGTCCTTTAATATTCCATTGATGCATTTTGTCTATCGATTTATCTATAGGTGGTAGCTAGAACATTTCAATATATTTGTCTCACAAGATCGAACATCATAATCTAAAACTTCTTAGTGAACCATGTATATTTTTCTAACACAATGCTAAGTGGAAGACCCCATAACTTCAGTACACTCCTGAAAAGCATGTGTGGAACCTCCTCCACCTTGTAAGGTATCTTCATCTAAAAAAGATGGCATACTTGGAAAAATCATGAACTATGAATGTGATCCTGTTGTAATCTTGTGTAATTGAAAGAGATGTGATGAATTCCATTGAGTAACTCACCCAAGGCCTATCTGGAATTAGAAAAAATTACAATAGGATTTCATGCAATCTGGTGTTTGCATTGTCTTGTTGAAAATAATACAAGGCTAGATTTACTCCATGTCTCATATTATACACTCCCAAAAGTACCATTACTCCAACAATGGCAACATCCTACATCGTCCTAGGTGGATAGCTGAAGGGTAATCATGACATTATTTCATGATATCCTTGTGGAGATTACTTGAATTGGGAACATAGATGCAATCATAAAAGTACAAGAATCCATCATGGATCAATAACTTCCTCATATTTCCTTCCTTTACCTACATCTCGAGGTTATTCATAGCTAGATCAACTTGCATTCCATTGCTAATCCTCCCAAAATACTATTTCAACACATTAATATGAATCCCATCCATAGGAATCTCATCGTCCTTAAGTGTTTTGAGTTGCGCCTTCCTACTCAAGGAATCTACTATGGGAATAAGTGTCCCTAGCCTATACTCAATGGTCATTTCAGACTCCACTAATAAGTCCATCGTCCTTAAGTGTTTTGAGTTGCGCCTTCCTACTCAAGGAATCTACTATGGGAATAAGTGTCCCTAGCCTATACTCAATGGTCATGTCAGACTCCACTAATAAGTCCTAATAGGTTGCTTAGGAAACAACTTGGGACATGTGACAAAGAAAATTGTCACAATGTTATCCATGTTCACCATGAATGCTCTTCCCAACAAGTAGTTCCTCCATAACTATAGACAATGAGCCACTGCAATCATCTCCTTCTCATGCATTGAATATCTTAGCTCATATTCTATAACTTAATATGAATAATATTGTAGGACACACAATATATTGAACCAAACTAAATAAGTCAAGACGACACTTCTCCAATACGCACCTTTTCCTCTTATTATAGCTCTAAATCACATTAATATTTCTCCATGTCATGAATCTAGATTATTTTGTAATTATTACAACTCTTTAACTTTTGTTGGTATATCTCTCATATTATTCTTTTGAAAAAGTGCAGAGGAAGGCTCAACACAATGCCTTTTGATGGTATTAAATAAAACGTATCTAAATAAAGGGTGCCTTCCAAACCTGTTGCCATGATATCTGAGAAGATGTTTTGAATACTCATGGATATGGGCATTTCTCTCATGGTTGAAATTGATCTGCTTCACCTTTTAGGATAAATAATGGAAATTCCATATCAAATAATCTCATAGTGTTATACTCATTGAATAGAGAAGAGATAGTGCCAAAATAATTAATCACTTTCACCAATACACCATTTGTGTTATGTTTCTTTACATTAAGGTTATCTTCACGAGCTTGAATAATATAAATCTCTCATGGTGAATTTAGAATCTTTTCTACAAAAGAAGATATCTGTAAGCCATCAAATGCATCATTAATCCTTGTAATCCCTTCGAACATCGGAAATTCATTGTCATTGTCTATATCTAGTAAAGTAACCAAATTAATCATGAGTGATACATCTATTGCAATTTCAAGTAACTCGTTAAGTGCATTATTATCAACTTAAACACCATTATAATATGGATAATTCTTATTCTTATATAATGCATGTAATGCAATTTTTTTTTCCTAATAGTAAAATAATAACTTGATCCTTATCCACCTTTTCTATATGCAACAATAATCAAATCCAAGTATTTAATATGTCAAGGTAATGCCATGGAAACTCCTTAACCTTGTTAGGGTCCTATAATTTATAGTGATCAATTGATGATTATATGGTTATTTATTTTGGGAATCTTCTTGTAAAGTTTAGCCTATGAATCACTAGGTGTCCTAGCCTAAAGGTTTGTTTGTCCAAGGAACCATTTAGTTCTTGAAATTTTGTGGTCAAGACTAGTCTGAATATTTGGGAGATTTTTTGAATATAAATTCTAGGTTAGATCCTGTTGTAGGGGTTTTCATGGTAAAGTGCTCACAAGTAGTTTTCCAATGGCATATCTGGTGCTTCAGATCAACTTCCAGATCAAAAGATAGAGCAAGTTGAAGTCTTCTCCTCAAAACCACAAAATAAAGAACCTAATTTCTAAAACATTAGAACCACATTTAATTTCATGCATCAGTCCCAAGTCAAAATTGAAAATTCAAAGAAGGTTGTTGCCCCACTCTGCACTTCATGTGTTAAAATTCCCTAATGTTAAAAACCTGGAGATATGTGCATGTTTTCATCGATGCACTTTATGTATTAAAATTCCCTAATGTTAAAAACCTCAATATATGTGCCTGTTTTCATCAATGACAATTGATGAATTTTGGGGGGCGGGGTCTCCTTTTCTACCTTTAACCTACTACCCCTCCCCACACCCCCGAAAATATGTTTTTCACTTTCATATATTTCATATTTCATAAAGGAAATAAAGGAAAGTATATAAAGGAAATAATTCATATATTTATGATTTTTATGGATGGGAGGCTATGCAAAAATGAGACTCATGTAAATGAGTTTTACTGATCAATGACAATTGATGACTTTTTTTTTGGGATGGGGGGTGGGGTCAACCTACACCCCACCCCCCCGAAAATATGTTTTTCACTTGCATATATTTCATATTTCATAAAGGAAATAAAGGAAAGTATATAAAGGAAATATTTCATATATTTATGATTTTTATGGATGGGAGGCTGCGCCAAAATGAGACTCATATAAATGAGTTTTACAAATAAAACAAGACATACAAGTGAAATGAGGTTTAAGCAAAATATTTGGAAATATTATTCATAATATATATATATATATAGATATAGATATATATATATATATTCCCAATATTTTGTGACAATAATGAAGTATTCAAAAGATGATGAAAGGGAAAAAACGACAGAAATAGAACTCAAAGGGATAGCTAGTTAATATAGATGGCAGAGTTAATGAGATTTGAGAGGGCAACTAGCAAGTTTTGTGAAGACAACTTCAAACCTTTCGTATTCCAAATCAACATTTAAAAACAAAATTCCAGATTTGAAGGCTGAAGATTTTCCAGCAGTTCCATATTTCCTGCAAATTTCCAGTGATTAATGTTATTTTTAGTTTATTACTCGATTTTTTTGCAGAAATCGTTAGATATTATTTTGTAATCAGTTCCTTTTGGAATCTGATATTAGTTTAGCATAAAGTCTATAAATATATTGTAATAACGCTGAACAAGGATTGGAACTTATATGAAGAAAGTATATCTCTGATGTAAAACTATGCATGTACTAAAGCGATCAATTTCATTAATACATAAAGTTTGTTCCAGGATTCCTTTGTCATGTAATTGGTGATGTTTTCCTCTCATGTGAAAATGTCATTTTCCTAGTTTTCCATATGTTTTTCTGTCTCTATTGTTTAAAGAAGATTAAGGACTGAATTTGTTTGAATACACTTTGCTCTGTCTTATAAACAATATTTATGTTTTCACTCCAATATTAAGTATATAATTCATCCTAGCATACTCTATATTTAATTGAATCTAAATATTTTTCTCCCATTCATTCCACAAATGCTTTAAAGATCCAAAATCTTGCCTACCTTCCCCTGTTACATCTGTTATGTCATTCTTGTATTTGATCACCCTTGCAATTTCAACGAAATCTTTGAAAAAACCAAACTCAAAACTCAATAATTAACCTAATATCTCAAAACAACAAATCTAAATCCAATAAAGAGATCCCTCTCTAAAGCTGGAAGTGCTAGATCCCAACTTTGCAAGTGGTTTTGTGGTTACCTCTGGGTTTCTCTCACAGCCTTGGGAAATTATGGAGTGATAACAAACCTCTCGGGGAAAACTAATGTTGTGTCCTATATATTTGTATTGTCCACCTATTGAATGCATAACCTACAAAATTGGACTTACATGTGCTATCATCTCTTAAACTTGTTTGAGCGCTCTAAGAACTTGTGATTGTTTTCCTAGATTCATATGGCTATCAAAAAAAATGTTTAATGAATTTATTCTCTTCTAAATCTCATGAACATTCAACCTATATTTTTCTTAAATCCCTGAATTTAATTTCAACATATGAATCCTCACACACATGACACATTTGAACGTGAACAAGTTGATCAATCCTTTCACATAATTTTTTATGTGCAATATTCATATAAAAAGTTACAAGTTGAGATTAGGCACAGATATTTTTTAAATAACTTCTTTTCATAATATTTTTTTTTCATCATCTTGTAATGAATGTGTGTTCGTGTGTGTTGATTGAATATTATTTTATTTGTTGATATGATCTATGTTGTTCAAATTTTTGTTTCCTCTATTCTTGATGCTCTTTAATTGCCATTTCTTGTTCCTTTTTTTGTCGATTGCTCTTTGTTGTTCATTTTTGTGTATTCTCTGTTCTTGATATACTTCAATTCTCATTTATTGTGTCTTTCATTGTCAATGCTCTTTTTCTATAACTCATTTGTCTTATCTTCTACCAATGCTTTTGACACTCCTTCGTTGTCATATATTATGTTTTTCTTTGTTGATTTGATCTTTATTATTCATTTTTATGTATTCTCTAATCTTCATTCTCTTTAGTTGTCTTTTTTATCTGAACTTAAATAGGAATGCAACAAATTACATACCGATGCAGCAGAAATAACACTTCATTTCATTAATATCATAATACTGAAATATGCTACAAACATAATGGAAATAACTAGCTTGGGTAATGGTAGCTTAGCTCTGAGAAGATATGTGGTAGCTACATGCCTTTGAATTGTGTTACAATAAGGCTCAAGGGCCTATTTATTATTGAATCACAAGGGAAAACTCTAAACAACCAAAACCCTAACCCCAAGAGATGGAACACCAAGAGTTTGTGGGCCCCGTTAGGGTTAGTTGGGCAGCCAACTTTTGCGGTCATAATTGGTCATATTATCTCTGTTTGGCGCACACGATACCATGTTGAATAGGTATCTTCGAGTACTAAAGGATTTGTAGTAAGCCCTTGCCTATGGCTATGGGCTTGCTGCGAGCTTCAAAAGAACGTCATTTAGGGGGTCAAAACGGCTCCGGAAGTTCAGGACCCGAAAAAATACTAAAAATATTAAATGCTAAAATATAAAAGGAAAATGATGAAACCAACTAGAGGTCTAGGTGGAATAGGTGGGTGGCCACCAATATCCACCTGGATCAATCCTCCCTCCTTAGGAAGAAATGGTCCACATTGTGTGCAGAGCCTCCATGAGGTGAGGAAATTCATGTTGAAGCTGGTCCCTGGTGAAGAAGTTGGCTGGCTTTGACAACTCAATATAACTGGATCCTCTGGCAAGTGTTCTTGATCTACATCTCAATGAGATGATTAGCTGTGGCATGTTCCATGCAGTCCAAGTTTAGCTCCGTTGGTGTGAGTTGCTTTGCAATGTCAGATGTGTCCAACAATGGTGGAAAGTATGGTTGAAGGCAGTCTACATTGAAAACTGGGTGCAAACCAAGGAACAACGAGATGATGCACTCGAAGGCATTGTCCTCTACAACCTTGGTGATGGTGTATGACCCATATCGGAGAGGGCGAAGCTTGCAGTCACCAATGGCTTCCAACGAGGCGCTCCTTCTACAAATATAGCCAAAATTTGTCACCCACTTGGAACTTGTGGGGCACTTGATGTTGATCATGGCACTGCTTGTACTTAGCATTGGATTTGTCCAATATATCATGGACATGCTGGAAAATGTGTTGAATGTGCTCAATGAAGTTATTATCCCTATTGACCTCGAACTAGACGTGAGCTAAATCTGTCTAAGTAGCTACAAATGGTATGGCCACATCAATGGGACATAATGGTTGAAATCCCAAACCTACATGAAAGGGGCTATGGCCCATTGAGCTATGGAGAGCTCTGTTTTAGCTGTGTTGGACATAGGGGAGGCTTTCATCCCATGTGTGTGGACACTTTGAGTTGTACATGCGTAGAATGTGTATGATCAACCTATTGACGACCTTTGTTTGGCCATCAATTTGGCAGTGGAATGTCGTGGACTCAGTGAGTTTGATATCCAACATCAACCAGAGACTTGACCAAAGTGCACTTAGGAATATGTTGTCTCAGTCTGAGATAATGGACTATGGGATCCCAAAGTGTAATCACACTCGCTCAAATAAGAGCTTAGCAGCGGCCTTTGTTGTGATGCTCTTCTTGCAGGCCGCCATGATGGTTATTTTAGAGAATTTGTCGATGACCACAAAAACGTAGTCATTGTCATGCTTAGTAGAAGGAAGGCCTGACATGTAATCCATAGAGATGGATTCCCAAGGTCAACTAGGAGTAGGTAGAGGAGTATATAGGCCTTGCTTCTTGATGGTTGTTTTGGAAATGGTGTAGTTGATGTAAGATCTAATGTACTTCCCAACATCCTAGCAAAATTCTGTGAAAAATGACTATAAAGTTGGCATCATTCTACCTCAGTAAAAAATCATCCTCCAAGTGAATCTTTTAGATTCCACAAGATTCTCCATAGATTCTTTGTTGTTGGACACTTAAATTTTTTCTACTCAGATAGAGATTATGACTGCACAGTTGGACTCCTAGCGAGAAAACGTGCAAAAATGACTATAAGCTTATCAAATTCTGATAATGGCACCTCTGGCCCTCTAAGGGAATCTTTTGGCATCTTGCATATTCCTTGGCTCATGGTTCCACTTCCTCCAGGTGCTCAGGGTTCTGCACTCCTCTGGGTTCTGGCCTTCGCTCCAAAGCTTCGTTGCCTGATCGAATGAATTTGAAGGTTTTTATATTATTGTGTCGGCAGAGTAAACAAGGTATGGCTGTTTGGCCTAATGGTAAGGTGCCAACTTTATGAGTGAGAAAGTTGGGGGTTCAAACCCCATTGACCCCCTATACATAGTTGGTGCATTAATTATTTTTGTTAACCATCACTTTATTTGTTTGAAATTGATGGGTTTTTGGCCCGTCTGGTGCAGTGGTTGATATAAATGTGCGTGGTCACAGTTTGTGGTGTTTGCATGTAACAATTTGACTGGTGGGTGGGTTCGCCAAGGGTTGCCTGCCCTACCCACCACCTTTTTTAATATGTTATAACCATGGGGTGTGGTAGGGTTGGTGGCACGCCACCCTAATTTTGATTTTTTTGTTATATTTTATTTTAATATAATGCATCGATGGGGTGGGCGGGTCTGTCGAGCTTGAGCCGCCTCTTTTTTTTCTATAGTTATTTTTTATTTTGTCAAAAGTAAGGGTCATTGGACTTTTTAACTATTCAAAAAATTCACCCTTTTTGGTGGTTGAATATTGTGCACCGAGTCTCTGCCAATTTGTTGCCTCCCTAAGCTTGCCACTTGGCCAAGTTTGACCAGAACTTTGACTACAAATATCTAGAGCATATGAACTTGGATTTGAGTGTCATTCACATTGTCGGACTCAGGTTGATGAACACTAAGATTTGGTCCTCATTTCACGCCAATTCAATGAATTAGATTTTTAAGCTTTTCCATAGCCACTAATGAATTCTGAGCGTCTCTAGAGCCACCTAGATCATGGCTATTGAAATTTGTATACTACACTGAATTGCTTGAACTATGTCTAGTGTATAGGGGTAAATTAAAAAGAAAGAGACTCTGTTAAATAATTCTGAAGACTGTGAATTTTCTCTAAATGCCTTGAATGCAGGAAGAAATATCTATATAGGATATGCATATACGTATCGACTAGTGTTATAGGCACTGAATGTGTAAAACAATCTAGCAATTATAATGTTAAATTGGAAATGGGTGAGATTTTGTTAGTGAGTCATGATAATGATATTTTCCTTAAAGCCCGTGTGTATAAAGGCTTACTTTTATTTTACTGTTGCAAGCATCAAGAATGTGCAGATATGCAGCTGGTGTGGGTAAGCATTGGTAAAGACACCAAAAACCTTTGTGGTTGGGCTAAAGCATCTAAATCCATCATCAAGTTGATAAAGTGGAGGCACCGAGCATGGTGGCTTTATGGAGGAAGAGTCAAATAAAACATGCACAACCAGTCATTTTGTAACCAAGCATTGCTCCAGAGCATATAAAAATAAACATATGTATACATATATATCTACAATGGTGGATGACGTGTCCTGAAGAGTTGCCTCCTAAAGCCAAAAAGGCACACAACAGAGGATTTTTAGGATAACTGGAATGGGATGACATGTCCCAATGGTCCCCTCCTAACAAAGAAAGGAGCAGTCACAAGGAGGGTTGTCGAGGTGAAGGGACAGGGAAGACGTGTCCCAGTGGTCCCCACCCTGGAGGTGCGAAAGGGGGATCAATAAGAGAGTTTCGAGATGGTTATGTCTGGGTTTACGTAGCACTACCACCTCCTAGGCCAACCAAAGAAAAGGGAGTGTAGAGATATGGCCCACCATGCCACATGTCCTAGAGGTTCCATCCCAACAGTTTAAACTAGGTGTCAACTAGAAGAGTGTCGGGGTGACAGGACAGGGATGATGTGTCACAGTGGTCCCCACCCTAGAGGTGTAAGAGGAGTGGGAAAAGGTGTAGCGGGATAATACAGTAGGATCTTGGCAATGCACGAGAACCATCACTCTGAGATCATACGGTGGGGATTTGCTAATATCTACAGCGGGAGTGACTTAGGACAACCCTCCCCTGTGATATCAGCAATGAGGGGTGGGGTGGCACAATGATTCTAGGTCGTTAGATGGGAATATGTGTCATGGGCCGTCCAATGAAAGCATTAGAACCATGGGCCAGAACCTTGATTGTACCACCTCCGGTCATGTTAACGTTCTAGCATGTTAGCCTGACGCAATCCAATTGTGCACCATCAATCTTCCCTCTTGAATAATAACAGTCAGATTTAATAGGGGGCCATTAGGGACTGCTAGAGTGGGGTGACGCGAAAATTTATCATTGGTAACTGGGGTTAGTGGACGGTGGTACCATCGAGCATGAGCACGATGGACTTTGGTACAGATATATATATATATATATATATATACATAATATACATATATACATTTTAATATACATATACATATACATATACATATACATATACATATACATATACATATACATATACATATATATATATAATATATATATTATATATATATATATATATATCATATATATATTATATATATAAATATATATTATATATATATAATATATATGAGAAAAAAAACAAGAGGGAATTTATCCCATTCTTCTAATAGCACAAGAAGAGTTGGATTAGAGAGTAACAGTCGTTCCACTAGGGTAGGTGGGGTAAGGTCATTGCAAGTGATATCAGAGCATCCAAGTTCAACAGTTGGACTATATGGGCTCTATCACGGGCAAGTAGTAGCAAGTTCCTGAGTAAGGGGGGGTTCATAATTTCTTTTAGAAAAATTAATAAAACAAATGTTTATGTTTTAAAATTCAGTTGTAAATGATTATGGCATGCATGTACATGGTTCTCTAGTTATGTGGCATGGTTGAGTATATGATTTCTTTAGTGTATCATCAATGTTGATCATATATTAAGCCTTTACATGCTTGGGAGAATATGTATGTGACTATTAATATGATGCAAGGAACCCTTGGAAAACCCCCTGCCTTTCTTACATTATGTATATTTATGAAATTTTGTATATATGTGTATGCTAGCTAATTTGGGTGTGAGATTTCCATGGCTTGGTTGACATATGGCAAAGACCCCGAGGGAGGTTGACTATTTCTATATGATGAAATGGTTATTTTGTTAATTAGGGGTGTTTTGTAATCAGGGATTAATGATTTCTTGTCATATTGGGACTAGATGAACTCAAAGGTAGGGTGTGGTGTGGACCTTGTAGATACATGATTCGTAGCTTGCTAGAGAATGTTGTGCTTGATGATTGTCTACTTATGTTGGTTACTTACTTCCGAAAGTAAATGCTAGGTGTAGCATTATGATACATGGATTATGTGAATTCTTGCCTGATCCTATGATTGTTTGTGTTACATAGCATGGTTACTACTATTGACTTTATATATCTATATATATATATATATATATATATATATATATATTATATATTATATTATATATATATATATATATATATATATAATATATATATATATATATATATATATATATATATATATATATAGAAATAATATATATATCTCTCTATATATATATATATATTATATATATATATCTCTCTCTCTTCTCTCTCTCTTATATATATATATATATATATATATATATATATTATATATATATATATCTATATAGATGTTAATTGGATGGGATCATCCAATGGCTCGTATATGATATAGTACCTCTAGAGGCTAGAGGTATGATGTCATACAACTTCAGGAATCCAAATGATTGATAAGTACTTGGTTGCAGGTATTTTTTATAGCAACAAAGATCATGGTTAGTTACTGAATAGTTGCATGAGGAGAGTGCATGTTGATTGGGATGGTGTTATGAAATGTGATAACTTGAATTGCATGTGAGTCCTATATATAATGCATCTGTGTGAATATGACAATTATAAGTATGATCAATGTTAAGATAACATGAGATTTTTCTAACTAACCCTTTGAAGTTGCAAATGCCATGGTTGTTGTTGACCTTGATAAGAGGGCCAAATTCTTCTTGTGTTTAAAAATTTGATTAAAACAATAGTGTGGTCTCAGTAGAGAGGATGATATTAAATAGTGTTGTGAGTATGGGTCAAGGATTAAATTTTAATTTTTTCTTTGGCATGATGATGATTATGAATAATACTAATACACATGCATTGCTAAATTTTGAAAACAAGATTTTTCATGTGATGATTGGTGCCCTGGTTTTTTATACGTGGTTGATGATGATCTTAAGGATGTGTGCTAGCTACATGATTACAAATTTGGCATAACATGGTAAAGATGACAACTGGCATATGTGTTGTTAATTTATTTTATGAACTAATTTCTAAGTGTATCTGGCATCAAATAGCAAGGCTCAGTGGTAGTGAAAAGAAACATGTTTTGTGGCATGGTGCAACAGGATATGGACCAAGTCCATCAAGAATGAGGAAGAGGGACATCCCTCCAAAGGAAAATAACCTTTAGGAATTTGGAGGTTAAGCTCAAAAAATTGGAAGATGAGTTAAATATTTGTAGAGCAGAACTCAGAAAACTCACGAGGAAATAATAAGAATTGGCTGAGTGGAATGATAATTTGCAAAAGTGGTTGCGAAATCTGGAATACCAAGTTGAATCCTCCAAAAGGAAAGATGATAATAGTAGGAAGAAGCCTCATGAGGATTAAAGGGAAGAGATGATAATATCCTATTGGTGTTGTGGAGAAGAGAATCTAAAAAATGATTGTCCCCATAGAAGGAAGAAGAGGGAAGACAATATCCCCTATGGGCCACCAGAACACGAATCAACAATGCAAGTCACCAAGAAGGAAGAGGGGGCATTCTCTCTAGCTCCTTGACATATATGTTTGTGTGTGTGTTGGAAAGATCCCTTGTGAACATTGGGGAATATAAGACCTTTAGTTTGTTGTTAAAGAAGTCTCAAACTAATGTGGTGTATGAATATAGGTGTATATGTATACATATGCAAGCCTGTATGATGGATTAGAGTTCCATGAATGTTGGACTCTTGGAGATTGAGTTGATTTTTGAGTACTACTTTATTTAATGCTTATGTGTTGTGGCTTTAATTGTACATGGCCATGCTGGTTGTTGGTCTTGGTTATCATGTTGTTTTGGTCTTTCTTAGGTTTCTTTTTTACTTGTGATTTTTGTGAATGACTGTTGTTGTGAAATTCATGTCCTTTTGCAATGATTTCCTTTGTTTTTCCTCCTGCATTGGTTTTAAATATTTAAATTTTGAATTGTATGCTTGGGGATCTTGGAATAAGGATGTTGGAGTGGCATTAAGGACACAAAATCTTCAGAAAGGGAAGTGATTAATAGACACAAAGGAAAACATGCCAACTAAAGTTCCAAGTAAAATGGAATGCTATTGGGCAATTGACATGAACAAAATAACAAGTAAAAATGAAAAAAATTGTAGAGTGAAAGGGTTACATAAGCCGTGCATGGTCGCAATTAGGGATTCATCTAAACCCTAGATTTATTTTGCACAAGATAATGAATGTTGTGGCCATGATTAAGTAATGAAAAATCCTAATGGGCTTGTTGAATCCTTGAGAATAATGGACATATCTATGTGTAGCTAGGAAAATGGCAAGAAGGGAGTTCTCTTAACCCTTGACTATACTTGCACGTGTACTTGTATATTGAATACATGATTATTTTGATGGATACTTGTATATTTCATACATGATCATGTTGATCAATATATATGTATATGCCTATGAAGAGGCAATTGTGTCTGATAGGGTTGTCAGAGGTAATTTGAATTAAAATATGATTGCTATATATATATATATATATTATATATAATATATAGATATATATATATATATATATATATATATATATATATATATATATATATATATTATATTATATATATATAATATATATATATATATATATATATATATATATATATATATATATTATATATATATATATATAGATATATATATTAATTATATATATATATAAATATATATATATATATATATAATATATATATATATATATATATATATATATATATATATATATATATATATATATATAATAATATATATGATGATATGGATGACACGAAAATATTTCCATTGTGATGAGGAATATATTGGGTAGGAAGCAAATTCTGCTAATTTATAATTATGTGAACATGACTCTTACATTGTGCCCATGTCAAGGCTAATAACATGGGAAAAACAAATGAGGCAGTATGGCCAAGTTCACCTACATGGACCCAAGGTGATCTCTGGATTAATGGCAACATGGTGATATGTCATGAGGGGCAAGGTAATCCCTGGACTTATTATGATATTATGTAATGTGACATGTTATGTGTGTATGTGTTTCTATTGTACATGTGCATGTGTTGTACATGGGATTAGGGTAAGGTTGTATTACATGCCTCATGTTGTACCATGTGTATAAGTGTGTGTTGTGCAATGTGTTCAGGACATACAAGTATGACCTTGTCTAGACCTGTGTGTTGTGTATGTGCAACGTGTTCAGGACAAGAATGTATGGGACTATCTATGCTTGTTTAGGTGGAGAGGAACCTATGAATGGTAATGAGTACACCTCTTGTCGACAGGATACTACTTGGATGTAGTGGCCCATATTCGCAAGGTAGCAAAAGGGCTTATATATCTATATATCTATATATATATATATATATATTATATATATATATATATATATATATATATATATATATATATATATATATATATATCTATATCTATATATATATATATATATAGATATATATATATCCACCTTGGAGTGGAAATCAAAGAGAAGAGAAGAGAAGAGAAGGAACTAGGTGCTTTCTAAATGGGATAACGACATAGTATGTGTAAAGGAAGTAGAAATGAGCAAATTAAGATAAGTACCAATATTTCATTGATTTTTGAACCTTTAAATTATGAATCTAAATATAATATTCTAATTCATGATGGTTTGGGTTATAAGCTAACTCGGTTCTGTTGTGATAGCAACTAAAGTAGAATTCCAAGTTCACCTCGTGGATAAACAATTGATGAGGTATGATTCAAATTTATTGCAATCCATAATGATGATTTTGACGGAATTTATGTGCTATGATGTAGGAAAGCATAGAAATTTCCCAAGTTGGGTGGTTGGAGATGGTCGCAAGATTGATGGCAGCGACAACAAAATAATTGAAGTATGTAATAGTGTGTTGGTGAAAAATTCTTAGGACAAAGCCATGGTGGGACACCAACACTCATTGGTTCTCATTTATTACCATGAAGCATGGTATGATCATATGATGGTTTTGAAGGCAAGGATGTGCCTTGGATTTGAACTCCTTCTGATGCGAGGAATCCTTGCTAAAGGATGGATCACCCGAATTGAGAAGCAGAAGAGGGGATGTATGAACTTGGAAGGTGAGTGACTACATAGAATGGGAGTAACCAGATTGCCTGAGGGACTGATACGCATAGAAGGGAAGGCCAAAATATAAAATTTCAGTTTCTAGGTCGTGAGCATGGTTAATTAGGGTTAGGAGCACATTGGGGTGTGCCCAAAACAATGAGATGAAAATTGTTCATTGAGGGAGAAAAGGGCTCAACGTAGCAACAAAGAGAATAGTCCAAGTTGAATTGAATACCTCCAAAGACATCAAAAGACTCCAAAGAACCATTGGGAAAATGATTGAATTATGACTTAAAGTTTGTCATACTTTCTAACTAAATGATTATCATATGTTTTTTGCTGGTTGAAGAAAACGCATAAAGCACTGTAAATGTTGTAAAGGATTGAGTCTGTAAATCTCCATGAAACAACATGTCTATTTTTCAAATATGTTCAATATATGTGTCATTGAGCACTGAGGATGGTGTTCCCCCAAGG
Source organism: Pinus taeda (assembly GCA_000404065.3). Classification (NCBI taxonomy): domain Eukaryota; kingdom Viridiplantae; phylum Streptophyta; class Pinopsida; order Pinales; family Pinaceae; genus Pinus; species Pinus taeda. The sequence continues at coordinate 81,994 of APFE031649105.1, read as the reverse complement.
GGGAGGAGCTTGTAACAACCCAAATTGCTTATCCTCATGTACACAATCTAGATATTTTTAAAAATTAAAAGGTTGAGAGAGGGACATGGATTCCATTTCTTGAGGGAATTGTTGATTTAAATATAAATCCTTCGTTAGCTGAGAGGATTATTTAATTGGTATGTTCAAGATTCTTTGTTGTAGGAATATAAATTGTTTTTGACAGTCATTAAATGTTTGTTGGTGTGTTTTAATGGACTAGTTCTCATAGTTAAATTGGGTTGTAAGGGAAGTACACAGACCCATGTTTCCTTGGAAAACATTACAAGGTAAGGAGGACATGAGTTATGAAGATTTTACTATGTTGGCAACAAGGACAATGGGGAGGAAATCAATGCGAGGAGAGAAAATAGAAGGTGGAGGAAAGGAAAGGGGATCCTCTAATTCGATTATGTTGCCATTATGATGCATGTGTTGTCTTTGATGGCAAATCATGTGTAACAGAACAAGTATATGGTAACTAGATGAATTCATAGGTCAGTTCAAAGGTGAAAGAATGATGGAACATAATACTAGAATGATAGGTCAAAAGTTTACAAATCAGAATCATAAGTTTCATACAGGTGAATATTTGAAAATATATATGCTGGTTTGTCAAGGCCAAGTCACGTATACACGCGAGTTTCGTGAAGCAAAGTAGCATATGGTTTTTTCACCATGGTATTCTAAATATTAGGGGTCCTTACCATGGTATTGGCCCATAGTAATGAGCACGACAAAAGATATTGATCTCGTCAAAGATTACCACCGACACTAGTGTAGTTTTGACTCGTGGTATTGGATAAGGGCTAAACTATATAAAGAGGTGAAGATCAAAGTGTTATGTCTGCAAGTGAAAGGAATTTTGATGAATACTTCAATCTGAAGTATATATGCATTGTAAGGCCAATAATTGTCACATAGATATGAAATTATTATGCACTAATGAATACAATGATGGATCAGGATCATGAGACCTAAAATGACTTTTCATTGTATGATCTAGGTCTTTCTTAAGTTTTGTAGAGTTATGCAATTTTCTGTCAAAATTTGCAGATCTATACGCTGGTAGGTCTAGGGAAATGCACATATACACACGGGTTCTCTTACTCAAATTCACATATATAAAGTAAGGGTTTCTGCTATTAAATCACTGATCAACCTTATCAATGCTGCTATTTCTCTATTCCCTGTCAATGATGTCCTCATGTTGATTTGGGTTGAGTGATAATGTCTAAAGTAGAACTGATTGAATGATGAAGTTAAATTTGTCTACATGTTGATTAGTTGAAGAGATTATTGATGTTGCTGATTGTATAAGGTTTCTATAAGCTAAAAAAATATTTCAAAATATCTTTGATCAACTTTGTGTCTAATTCAAAATTACAAGTTTTCAGTTTGCAGTATACTAATATATGTACGCGGGTTTCTCTACAAAAAATCACATATGCATGCGAGTTTCCTTAAGTGAAGTAGCGTATACATTTTGGCATTTGAATGATCAGGGTTGCAGTTGATTCTGTGTGTTGATGCAGTATTCTGAGTTCAGTTCTGTGTACATGTTACAGTGATCTGACTATTCCAGTTGATTGGTTGAGTTTTGATTAAGTGTCAATTGTTTGGGTTTCAGTGATTGGTTGATTTTGTGTGTCATAGATTAATGGTTGTATTATAGTGATGATTGAGCATAAGTGTTGATATTGGATCTAGTGTGAAAATAAATGAAACATAGCCCATGGATGTTGCTGAGGGTTGGAGCCTTCAATGAGGAAGTCGAAGGTTCCTGCAAGTAGTAGTTGGTGATCAGATCAGGGGGTTGGAGATCCCTTCCAGTAGGAGTTGGAGAACAAGTGAAGGTTGTAGCCTTTAGCAGGTGGGTGCCTACGTACTGGTATGAATCTGTCTCAGTATAAAAATGTAATAATTTTTTGATATTAATAAGTTTTGAAGACTGAGACGACAACAATAGTGGTTTTTGATGAGCGCCAGTATTGCAGCAAGGATGTTGCAACTCCTAGGATACCAGCTTTACTTATCAACCCGTGGTTCATACAAACTTGGAGGTGACAGTGCTATATGCACAAGTAGAAGTGAAGCTCTTGCCTGTTGTCACTATTTATCTGGCGAGAGACCCCAATGGTTCCAATCCAGACTTTTATAGAGTTAGAAGAAGCTTTATTCTTTGATGGAAGAAGGAAAATCTATTCTAAGAGAGCTACTTTACTACAGTATTGAAGAAAACAACATGTAATGCTAAATCACACCATATCCTAATTAACCATTTAAACAACTATGTTACACAAAATTGCTAAATCAACACTACCCTAATGCTGCTATCTAAGTTACAAAAGTAAAGAGCATCAAACCATACTAATGCGTAAACAAGGAAACTAAACTAAATATGTTTTCACTTTTTTGGTTTTTTTGGTAAAATCAAGCATGCAATTTAATTGTTCTTGTGGATGTGACAGGTGGATGGAAGGTGGTTGAGGATGGCTAGAAGGTCTATGGAATGTTTGGATGGTGTGGAAGGGTCTTAGGAGGCCTTTTGTGAAAGGAAAGGCCATTGATATAAAAGATCAAGCTGAGAACGAACTCATTGTGTAAATATTTATTTATTAATACAGAAGTACAATTTCTGAGTTTCTGTGGTGTGTATTGAGTAATTGAATTATGAACTGTGTGTGGATTAGAGTAACTCTTCATAACATAAGTGTGTAGGGAATTCAAAAAGAATTCAAGAGAGAGGACAATGCTCAGAGGAGTATTGCGATGATCAGACAATGTTGGAATCTAATTGAATAACCAAATCAAAGCTCAGGAGTGGAAGCGTTTAAATAATACGCAGAACAAAGTTCAAGAAGGAGTCAAGTGGAAGAGAAACTGATGATCGAAATCAGTGAAAGGAAGAAGTAATGAAGTAGCAGTGCGCAAGAACCGTTGGATTAGTCGGATCAACGAACATGATTAACGGAAGATGAGCGGCGGAGATCTTATTATAGGAGATTAAGTTAATAGATGGATGGATCACATCAGGTCACGTGTTGACATAAGGATGGAAAACATGCGGAATGATGGAGCAGCCTTCGTAGGTGGTAAGAAGTATCTCGCGCGCCCTAAGAGCTATAAACGGTATTCCTAAATTTCATGTGATTAGCCTAAGTGGGTGACACATAGCACGGGAAAACCACTTTTCGCGCGCGCTCTTGATTGGATATCGGTCATGCAAGAATTCATGCGAGATTGCGCGATAGTCGTTGGATCATGCGGGATTGATCATCGGTGGAGAACAACCAAGTTAGTTGGCGAGCGGGTGACGCGACAGCCGTTGGATCAAGCGAGATAGATCGATGGTGGAGATCGGCTAAGCTAGTTAGTGAGCGGGTGACGCGATAGCTATTGGATCAAGCGAGATAGATCAACGATGGAGATTTGAAGCACCTAAAGTCAAGCATTGAAATGAATAAGCTAGCTACGCGACATGCGGATGATGGTGACAGGTCAAGTTTGTCGTTGTTTGGATGGTAAGGAAATCCACGGGTATAATCTGATTAAGATGTGATTTATGCATGAAGAAAGTGCTGATGGAAATGAGAATATGAGTGAGATCTTATTATAGACAGAGAGTGATGGAAAAAGATGATGATGAAATGAACCAAGTACTGAATTAAGACAACAAACTCCAAAGCTCATGCAAGAACTAGAAATCTAGAAATCTGTGTTTTTGGGGTTGTTGAAGGGTCGCTTCCTCAAGTCATGGTCCTGGAGGGAGGAGGTGAGGCCAAGACACATCCTAACAACCTTATGGTGATCTTTTTCTCCTTTCTAACCTACTAATTGAAAGAAGGCACAAATGGAAGCAAACTAAAACATAACCAATCTACTCTACACTTCTATAATGGAAATGCAGCTACTTAAGCAAATGAACAATTAAACCATGAATCTATGCTAGAATATATGTAAAATAAAGAGGAGCCTTCACTGCTAGGGTTGGGCCCCAACCCAAGATATTCAACCCTCTGAGTTAACTCAGTGCTTGCTCAAAACAAAACTCATTCTTATTATCAAAACCATGGATTACATCAAAAACTGTCACAAGTCTTGCAGCTCGAAAATAGAGTAGATTTTTACAATAAGAAAACCAAATCCTATTGAGGTCCTAGGCCTCTCAAATTATACATTTGAAGTCTCCAACGAATTCCTTAAAATTAGGGAGGCTCAGCTCCCAAACTCGGATAAACTGGTGCTTTGACTTTCACTTGCTCGGCTGCCTTCTAGTCCTCATGATTTGGCTATTTGCACTCTGAGCTGATGGAGGAATATTCGAATTGGGGGTAGTAAATGAGGAGTTTTTACCTCATATAATTCCTCTCCCTTGTCCCATTTGAGTTTTGACCAAGGCCTTTGCCAAAATTCCTTGCTTCTATCCTTTAATCCTGCATTAAATATACATTAGACCACAAAGTAAAATATCCAACTATAACTCATCTCATAGAAAAAATATAATCAAAAGTATGCAATACGTTGTGAGAATAGTTGGTTTGAATAAGATAGGAGTTGAATTAAGGCCCATATAATTACCCACTGATGAGGCTCATCAGTTTTGTCCCACACTAGGTTTCCACCTTAAATCTTGGTGTTCATGTGTGTTACTTATGTGGGATAATTTATTTTGTTCTTACTGTGCCTGTTTACTGCTTATCAAATTCTCGATAAATCTCTTACATTCTTTTTTAAGCTCAACAGATAAAGATTTAGCTATTTTACAAGTTCACTGAGCATGCACTAGTTTCTTTTACAACAGTCATGTATATACGACAGTTGGGTTCAGTCAAGTCACATATACACTTCAGAAAAGAAAATTATTATTTTGAGTTTTTAAAATATTGATTCACCTCCCCTCTTAGCATTTTTCCCAACAATTGGTATCAGAGCAAGTCCTTTAAAAGATGCTTGATTGATTGAAGGAATATCTCCCAAGATGAGAAATCAAGACAGAACGACATCTATCAGACCACCACTCTTCAACGGAAATAATTTTCTATATTGGAAGACAAGAACCAGATCCTATATTCTGTCTCTTGGAGCAAATGTTTGGGAAATTGTGGAAGGAGGTTACCAATATCTAGCTCCAATTCCCACAGATGCAGCAGAAAAAAAGACATATGAAACCATTGCATGCATAATTTATTGGCAAGTCTGACATAATCAAAATTTGTCAAAGTTATGCATCTAAACACAACAAAAGAAATATGGGACATAATCATTCAAACAATGAAGGTGATACCAAGGTAAAAAGTGCTAAACTCCAAACTCTCGGAATTCAATATGAAACTCTCATAATGCATAATGATGAAAGTATTACCAGTTTCTTTCTACGTATAGATGAGATTGCAAACCACATGAAAAATATGCGTGAGGATATAAAGGACTCTACTCTAGTTGAGAAAATATTAAGATCTCTAACTCCTAAATTCGAGTCAAAAGTGTCTGCCACTGAAGAAGCATGATCTATAGACTCTTACTATTGTTCAACTTCATGGGATCTTGATCGATTTTCAAATGAGGAAAGGAGGTGCCTAAGTAGTCAGAGAGGTTGCATTTAAAACATCTACAAAAGGAAAATATAACGAATAAAGCAAGGAATTTGGATACATATCAGAAGAATATGAGGTGAAATTTGTAAAGAAACTTCAACTGGGCACCGAAAGGTAAAAAGGTAAGCATCCCTTCAAATTTTTTTCTTGTGGTAGAGTTGGTCATTATGCTACTAAATTCCTCATAAATACAACCATGATAAAGGGAAGGATATTGCAAAAGGTAATAGGAGACGATTTGACATTATAAGAAGTTATTATACTCATGAAGATAGTGATGGCTTGTCAAATAGTGAAGAAGGTGAGTCTGATCAAGATCTTAAATTACTCATGGCTTTTGAGAAAAATACTAATGAGTCTAATGATAAATTTGTGGATGCTTTAGAGGAAAAGGATTTCTTTGAAGAAATTACTCAACTCAAAACTTTCTTGGAAGAAAACAAAGTAGCCATAGATACTTTGAAGCATTGACTCATAGAAAAGGAAAAGCATAATGAGAAGTGAGAATGTGAAGTAGTAGTCTAAGAAAGGAACTTGAGAAAATAAAAACTCAGAGTCTTAGATTCTCTAAAGGATCTGAAACATTAGATGAAATTATCAAGGTACAATGCTCTCCTATTATGAACATAGGTCTTGGATACACTAGAGAAATATATCAAACAAACAAGTCTTCAGCCACCACCAGAAGCTATCTAAGTGCAAAAAAAATTAGTCAGCAAAGCTTCATTAATGTAGCAAAAACCAGTCAACAAAGCTTCAGTCCTCAACAAAAGAATAAAGACATTCCACAGTTAAATCATGTTCATTCCAATCCAAGGATGAAAAACAATAGAAGCACAAGCCAAAAGGTAAACAACGCCAGAATATTCTATGATCACATAAATTTATTCTTTAATGGACAATGTTTCTCATGTCATAATTTTGGTCATAAGGTTGCTCAATGTGTTGCATACAAACTATCATGACTAGAGAAGCAAGAAAACAAAGGAATGAGACAAGAGTCAAGCAGAACACTTATAATAACTTCTCACCTCTTATAGATGGAATTGAATGCTCGTTTTTCAATAACTTTGGATGTGAAGAATCTGAATGCAAGAGCAAATTACAACGAACATCTCAAAAGAAGCAAATATCAACAAATTCTAAGGTATGGAAAAGGAAGGAGTTACAATCTAAAAGTTGTGGCATAGAATTGTTTGCAGAAGGACAAAAAAATCAATGGTACATTGATAGAGGATGCTCAAAACACATGACATGTGATAAGATAAACTTATTTTATACAATTCTTCAGAGAAAGAAAAGAATGTCACTTTTGGAAATGACTCACCTGCTGTCATTAAGGGTAAAGGTTTTGTTTTTCTAGAAGAAAAAATTAAAGATGGTAATGTTATGTATGTTGATGGATTAAAACATAACTTGTTGAGTGTTAGCCAAATGTGTGACCAAGGAAATGAAGAGGTGTTCCGATCAAAAGAATGTATGGTTCGTGAACTTAACACATGAAAGACCATAATAAAAGGAACAAGAACCCTGAGCCATATGTATATATTGAATGGTGGCCAAGAACAATGTTACCTAGGCAAGGCAGAAGAAAACTGATTATGGCACATAAGGTTGGGACATCTAAGCTTCTCTCAAATAAGCAAATCAAGGAGGCCCAAAGTTGTTCGTGATCTATCCTACATCACCATACCATAAATTACCATATGTAAGTCATGTCGATTCGGTAAGCAAACCAGATTTCAATTCAATTCCAAAGAAGGATCTCCAAGTAAGCCTCTTGAACTTATACATACTGATTTGTGTGGACCAGTAAGGAAAAACTCACCTCGTGGAGAACAATATTATATCTTATTCATTGATGATTTTTCTAGAAGGTGCTGGATCGCTTTATTGAAACACAAATATGAAGCACTTGATAAATTTAAAGTCTTCAAGGCATTAGTTGAAAATTAATTAGATATAAAAATCAAATGTCTCAGATTTGATTGAGGAGGAGAATACATATGAGATGAATTATTTTATTTCTGTGAACAACATGGCACAAAAAGACAATTTTTTGTAGCTAAAAATCCTCAACAAAATGGTGTGATAGGAAGAATGAATAAAACTATTCAACAAATGTCTCATGTTATGCTTGATGAGTCTAGAACTTCTAACACCTTATGGGGTGAAGTTGCACATACTACAGTAAATATTCTCAACAAGGCTCATCTTCATGTGAATAGTTGTAAGGACTCTGGACACCACATATCTCCACAATGGTATGATATTGTCCACTTTGGGCCTAAGCCCTCATGGATTTGCTTTTGGACTTACCCCAAAAGGCCTCATACCAATGGAGATATTTGTCCATCCTTATATACCCATGATCCTCCCCACTTCTAGTCAATGTGGGACTTTGATCGTATATCCAACAATCCTTCCCTCGAACAAAAGGACCATCGAGCCTCCCCT
>APFE031649105.1:22758-73902 GCA_000404065.3 Pinus taeda | reverse complement strand
ACCGGACCTTCGTAAAGACTGCTACTGGTTTTACACCTTTTCAGTTGGTTTACGGGATGGAATCTATCTTTCCGATTGAATGTGAAATTCCATCTCTTAAGTTAGCTGTAGAGCTCCTTCCAGAGACTTCGAGTCTTGAAGAGCGCCTCCTTCACTTGGAACATCTCGATGAGCAGCGTCGAGATGCCGCCACGGTGAACGAGGCTCATAAGAAAAGGGTCAAAACGCAGTTTGATAAATTTGTCCGTCCTCGAGTCTTTTCTGAAGGTGACCTTGGCTTGGTCTATGACCAAGATAAAGACACCTTGGGGGTAGGAAAGTTTACGCCTATGTGGTACGGTCCTTTCATTATTAAATGAGTTTTAAAAAAAGGGTCGTATGAGTTAATCGATTTTGAGGGAAACAAGCTGGTAGAGCCCCAAAACGGGCTCTACCTAAAGAAGTACTTTGCTTAAGTAGGAGTTAGGCAATGGCTTCTTTGTATATTATGTATATTTGTACATATATCATCGAGAGTTTTGTGATGTCAACACTTTTTGGTCTGCTCTTGCAGGTGTTGATGGATGACTTGCTCTATTTTGGGTTTGCTGATGGTGCTAGCCAGCACACTCGGAATCTCGCTTCCACAGCTTGGGTACTCTATTATCCAACTGGTCAATTGATGGTATCAAGAGGCGTATGCATTGGTCCTGCTTCAAATAATATGGCTGAGTATACTGCCATTATTAATTTACTATCCGAGGCAATCTCTTATGAGATTGACTTGTTGGTAGTTTATCTCGATTTTGTAAGGACTCTGAACACCACATATCTCCACAATGGTATGATATTGTCCACTTTGGGCCTAAGCCCTCATGGATTTGCTTTTGGACTTACTCCAAAAGGCCTCATACCAATGGAGATATTTTTCCATCCTTATATAACCATGATCCTCCCCACGTCTAGTCAATGTGGGACTTTGGTCGTATACCCAACAATCCTCCCCTTGAACAAAGGACCATGGAGCCTCCCCTCAAATGATTATCCATTCATCCACTCTCTACCAACCAGGATTCTTCGCTCCAATGCGTTGGAAGCACATGCCTTACATGGAGAACCACCTGCCTTGAGAGCTCGCTCTATCCCAGGTCAACTCCTCTTCGCCGTGTTGAGACTAGGACATGTCCATGAAGAATCTGGAGCACACTGCCTATCTAACTGAGCTCATCCACTGATCCCATCGTGATATTACCGGGGCCCACCACCTTCGTTCGTCATTCCGAGGATTCATCCACTTGGCTAACTTCGGGGCATGGCTCCGATACCACTTGTAAGGACTCTGGACACCACATATCTCCACAATGGTATGATATTGTCCACTTGGGCCTAAGCCCTCATGGATTTGCTTTTGGACTTACCCCAAAAGGCCTCATACCAATGGAGATATTTGTCCATCCTTATATACCCATGATCTTGCCCGCTTCTAGTCAATGTGGAACTTTGGTCGTATACCCAACAATCCTCCCCTCAAACAAAGGACCATCGAGCCTCCCCTCAAACGATTATCCATCCGTCCCTCTCTACCAACCAGGATTCTCCGCTCCAATGCGTTGGAAGCACACACCTTACATGGAACACCACCTGCCTCGAGAGCTTGCTCTATCCCAGGTCAACTCCTCTTCACCGTGTTGGGACCAGGACACGTCCATGAAGAATCCAGAGCACACCGACTGTCTAACCGAGCTCATCCATGAATCCCATCGTGATATTACCTGGTCCCACCACCTTCGTTCGGCATTCCGAGGATTCATCCACTTGGCTAACTTCGGGGCATGGCTTTGATACCACTTGTAAGGACTCTAGACACCACATATCTCCACAATGGTATGATATTGTCCACTTTGGGCCTAAGCCCTCATGGATTTGCTTTTGGACTTACCCCAAAAGGCCTCATACCAATGGAGATATTTGTCCATCCTTATATACCCATGATCCTCCCCACTTCTAGTCAATGTGGGATTTTGGTCGTATACCCAACAATAGTGATAAAACTTCGTATGAACTTTGGTATGGTAAGCCTCCCACTATAAAGCATTTCAGAGTTTTTGGAAGCAAATGTTTCATAAAAAATAATGATGAAAAACTGGTAAGTTTGAAGCTAGAGCAGATGAAGGAATACTTCTTGGTTACTCATCTAGAAGCAAAGGATACAAATGTTACAATAAGAGACTACAGAAAATTGTTGAGTGCATTGATGTTGTGATTGATGAAGCATGCAAAGTGTTGGGTTGTGTTATATTATTTCAATGACTAGCCTACCTAGTTAACCAGGGGGTTATGGGGGGGTGGCATCCCCCCTCGTCCAGAGGGTTTGAGGGAGGCAGGTAGCCCCCGTCTACGGGGTACGAGGCAGCGCCCCTGGGAAATTTTTTTGGGACGCTATATTAGGTGGGACGAACCTACCTATGGTTTTGTGCATGGTTTTAGCACATGGTTTTGGGCAAGATGGTTTTCTGATCCATGGTATTGGATGCTTTGACATGTATATATGTATTGTAACATTGAAAGGAACATAATGAAAAATCAAGTTGGTAGTCCCGGTTTTGGGATCCAGGGAAAATATCTATGTATATGTGCTTTATGTGTTATGCTATCCCAATGTTTATTTTCTGTGTTTTGAATTCATATGCAGGTAATTTTTCTACAGGGTTAAAACCTACATTTGGTATCAGACTTGTTTTGACTTTAGGGGGACACCTTTGTTTCTGAGGGGTTTCACTCGAGCCTGTGGTAGACATTGTTCAGTGGGATATCTACGGGATCAATTCTAGCGGTGAAAGAAGATGGTGAGCAGTGGAAAGATAGAGATCGAGAAGTTTAATGGTCAAAGTTTTGAGTTGTGGAAACTCAAGATGGAATATTTGTTGGTGGAAAAAGATCAGTTGATCACGGTAGATCCTAGTACTAAACCAACAGGAGTGTTTGATGAAGAATGGAAGAAGTTGGATCAGAAGGCAAAGAACACAATACGATTATGTGTCTCAGATTCAATATTGTTGAATGTATCAAGGGAAATTATGGCGAAGGCTCCGTGGGACAAGTTAGGTACTTTGTACCAATCTAAGTCTCTTGTGAGTAAATTGTTCCTACATTAAAAGTTGTATAACCTGAGGATGAAAGATGGAGACTCAGTGACAGAGCATTAGAATGCATTTAATACTGTGGTAAGTCAATTATTATCTGTTGATATTAAAATTTCAGATGAAGATAAGTGCATCAGTTTGTTGTGTTCTCTACCAGATTTGTGGGATAGTCTGGTTATTGCAATAGGTAGCAATGCAATTGCCTTGAAGTTTGATGAAATAGTCTCATCCTTGCTAACGGGGGGGATGAGATGGAAAAATATGGAGAGACAGAATGGTGATGCCTTGTCTGTACAAGGATGGTCCTAGAACAAAAACAAAAATAATTCATCAAGTGGGAGATCTAAATCTAGAGGGAGATCTAAATCTCCAGAAAAACCGGTAAAGGTGTGCTAGAAATGCGGAAAGGAAGGGCACTACAAAAGGGACTGTGAATCTAAAGCCTTTGACAAAGGAAAGGGATCTGATGATTCTCCTTCTGCAGAGGTGAAAACCACCTTAGATGAAGGTGGGGATGTATACTTGGCTTCTTCAAGTACACATGTAGATCATGAGGTATGGTTGATTATCTCAGGTGAATCCTTTCACTTCACTCCCCATAGTGAGTGGTTTTGCGAGTATGAGAAATATGATGGTGGTGATGTCTTCTTAGGGGATGATAAGAAGGCTAGAATCATTGGTCACAAAAGTAAAGTTGAAGTTGCAAGGTGGAAGGTTTAGAACACTTTCGAGTGTTCTACATATTCTTGCATTGGCCAGAAATTTGATTTCTATAAGCAAGCTGGATGATGTAGGTGTAAAAACAGTGTTCGAGAAAGATACCTGCAAGATGGTTCAAGGAGCACTAGTATTGATGTAGGGAGTTTAGTTTGGAACTTTATACAAACTGCAAGGTAGCACTGTTATTAATGGGTGCAACAGTTCTGTGGTTCCTGTAAGTGGAGCAAAAAATCTAGTGGTCTCTAGAGAAAAGACCATGCTATGGCATCAAATGTTTGGACATATTGGAGAGAAGGGCCTTCAAATACTTCATGGTAAAGGTATGGTAGAAGGTATGACTAATAGCTCTTTGGATGTTGATTTCTGTGAAAATTGTGTATATGGGAAGCAGAATCGGGTCAATTTTCCCTCTGGTGGTAAGAGGGCGAAATAGATATTAGAGCTTGTGCATTGTGATGCATTTGGACCTGTGAAGGTTGCATCACTAGGTAAGTCTATGTACTATGTATCATTTATAAATGACTTCTCAAGGAATACATGGATATATTTCCTCAAGAAGAAATATGAATTCTTTGACAGGTTTAAAGAATTTAAGGCTTTGGTGGAAAACCAAACAAAGAAGAAGATAAAGGTGTTGAGAACAGATAACAGTGGAGAGTTTTGCAGCAAGGAATTTGAAGAATTCTGTAAGAAGTGTGGTATAGCAAAACAGAAGACTACTCCATACACACCTCAGCAAAATGGATTTGCAGAAAGAATGAACAAGACATTGATGGAAAGGGCAAGAAGCATGCTTAGTGGTGCTGGGTTAGGACAGGAATTCTGGACAGAGGCGATGGAGACAGAATGTTGCCTTGTCAATAGATCACCTTCATCATCGTTGGAGGATAATACTCCACAAGAGATATGGACTGGTAATAAACCCTCTCTTTCACATCTGAGGGTATTTGGATGTGATTCATATTTACATGTTCCAAAGGAGAAAAGAACAAAGTTGGATAGTAAATTTGAAAAGTGCATCTTTATTGGGTATAAGGATGGTTTAAAGGGTTATAAGCTTTGGAGCCCAGTAACAAGGAAGGTTGTGCACAACCAAGATGTGGTGTTCAGAGAGGTGAAAAATCTTATTAAACATGAAGTCCCATTAAAGGAACCTGAGAAGATAGAGTTTCAGTTAAAGGAGGAAGAATTCAACTCTACAGCAAAAGAGGAATCAGAGGATGAAGAGCCACAAACTCCGATTGTGAGAAGATGAGTTCGAGAAAGAAGGTAGCCAGAAAGGTATAGCCCATCTACTTTCTGTTCAAATTTTTCTTTATCTATTACTAATGATGATCCCAACTATGAAGGACGCAGTAGATTCAGAGGATGGAAAACTTTGGAAAGAGGCCATGGTTGATGAAATGGCATCTTTGCACAAAAATGAGGCTTGGGATTCGGTGGAGTTGTCGGCTAGAAGGAAATCCATTGGCAACAAATGGGTGTCCAAGAAGAAGACAAATGTGGAAGGAAATGAGGATAAATACAAAGCTCAGTTGGTAGAAAAAGGTTATTCCCGGGTGTCGGGAATTGATTTTGGTGATATTTTTTCTGTTGTTGCCAAGGTGACTTCTATTAGATTACTTTTATCTGTTGTTGCTGCTTTTTGATTTTGAGGTAGAATAGATGGATGTGAAGACAACATTTCTTCATGGGGATCTGGAAGAGGAGATCTACATGAAGCAACCTAAAGACTTTGCGATGAAGGTTAAGAAAGAACTGGTATGCAAGTTAAATAAGTCTTTGTATGGGCTAAAACAGTCACCAAGGATGTGGTATCAGAAATTTGATACATTTATATGGGGACTTGGCTTCACCATAATCAAAGAAGATCACTCTGTGTATTTTAAATTAATTGGTGACCATGTTATTTATCTAGTCTTGTATGTGGATGACATGTTGCTAGTTGGAAATGACAAAGAAATTATCCAGGATTTTAAGACCCAATTGTCCTCCAAATTTGACATGAAAGATCTTGGTGCTGCAAACTATATTTTGAGCATGGAAATTAAAAGATATCGAGAAAAGAGGAAGCTCTGGTTAAACCAAAGGAAGTATGTCAAGACAATATTACAGAGGTTCAATATGTAGGATAGGAAACCGGTGAAGGTTCTTATTCATGTAGGTGTAAAGTTATTTGCTGAACAGTGTCCCAAGACTCAAGAAGAGGAAGACGACATGTCCTGTGTTCCATATGCAAGTGCAGTCGGTAGCTTGATGTATGTGATGGTCAGTATTAGACCAGACATTGCACATGCAGTGGGAGTATTGAGAAGTTTTATGTGAAAACCAGGGAAGGAGCATTGGACAATAGTGAAGCGGGTTTTCAGGTGTTTGTGTGGCACTAGTGATTATGGTTTGTGCTACCAAGGAACACCGGGATTGGACAGAGTTTTGGATATTCATGGCTTTGTTGATGCAGACTCGGCTAGAGATCTGGATTAGAGAAGATCTACAAGTGGGCATGTGTTTAACATATTTGGAGGTGCAGTGAATTGGATGAGTAAGAAACAATATGTAGTGGCATTATCAACTACAGAGGTAGAATACATGGCAGCCACTCATGCAAGCAAGCAAGCAGTTTGGTTGTAGAGATTGTGATCAAGTATGGGGTTAGTGCAGGGAGCTATAAGAATAGACTGTGATAGCCAAAGTTCAATTTTTTTGGCAAAGAACCCTATTGTCCATTCAAAGACAAAGCACATTGATGTTCAATATCACCTTGTGAGGGATATGATAGAAGACAAAAAGGTGTTGCTAGTAAAGGTGGACACTTTGAAGAATATTGCAGACTAATTGACACAATCTGTGGGCTCTGAGAAGTTCTCTTGGTGTAGAGAAATAATGGGCATTGTAGGGTTGGATAAATGACTATTCTCCCTTGTGGTCCCCTGTGGAAAGAAAACAACGAGTGGGAGAATGTTGGGTTGTGTTAAATTCTTTCCACAACTAACCTACCTAATTAACTGGGGGTTAAAGGGGGGGGGGGGGTATCCCCTGTCCAGGGGGTTTTAGGGGGCGGGTAGCCCCTCTGACGGCGTTAGTGCAGCACCTCGAGGAAAAATATTTCTGGACCCTATATTAGGTAGGACGCAACCTACCTATCGGTCTCTTGCTGCATCGGTTCTTAAACACACTGGTTTGGGTCGCCCCGATGGTTTCTTTGTGGTCCACCATGGCTATTCGGACTGCTTCGACATGTCTATCTATCATATACATATCATATATAATTATAATATATATAATATATATATAATATATACTATATAACATATATAATAATATATATATCACTACTATATATATAATACTACTCATATACTCTATATGTATTGTAACATTGAAAGGAACATAATGAAAAATCAAGTTGGTAGTCCTGGTTTTGGGATCTAGGGGAAAATCTCTTTGTATATGTGCTTGATGTGTTATGCTCTCACATTGTTTATTTTTTGCGTTTTAGAGTTTGTATGCAGGTAATTTTTCTATGGGGTTAAAACCTACATTCATGCACAGGGCCCAAAAAGGTAACATCAACAAAATATGATGATGATGATGAATGCTTTCCCACATCAAATCGTAATGATATAGATGAAGAAACTAATGAAGCAACATTATTTAGATAAGAAAAGGATCTTCCTTATCTACAAAAGAAGTAGAATATGTAGTTGTTGCATCTTGTTGTACACAACTTCTCTGGATGATGAAAAAATTATAGGATATACAAATCAAATGTTCTCCACCCATATCCATCCTATGTGATAATACAAGTGTTATCAGATTTCAAAAAATCCTGTTATGCACTCCAATACCAAGCATATTCCTATTAAGTATCACTTTCTACAAGAACAAGTGCTTGAGAAAAAGGTTAAATTGGAGTAAGTTCCATCCAAATAACAAGTTGTTGATATATTTCATAAACCCCTTCCTAGAGAAGCATTTGAATATCTCAGGCATAAACTAGGAGTTATCTCTACCTTATTTTGCTATTAATTCAGTCTACTCAGTCTATAGGTGAAAATTCAGAAGGTTGTTGGCTATATGCAAGTTTCATGAGGTATAGTCACATATATACACGAGTTTCTTTGCAGGCAATTGCATATGTTTTTCTCTGATAGAAAAATAATGGGACAGACTCAAGATCAGCCTCTGACATGCTTCTGACAACTATGATTTGATTTTTCTTGGTCTGGTGTTGATGGGTACAGTCTGCTGATATGATATTCAGTTATGTTTTTCTCATTGATATTTATTTGATTGATGAATATGCTTTGATGAATGAGTTGTTGAAAATGAACAGGTAGCACAGGTTCAGGGGGAGCATTAGCCTTGCAGAATATAATGCATTCCTGGCATTCTGGTTGTTGAATTATGCTACTTCTAAGATCTTTTGGTCTCAGTTATTAATGTCATATATGTCATTTAACGTAAAGGTCATGTTGAGACCTATGATGTAATAATTGTCATATTCAGTCATGCATGGACTTTTGAGGTCATGACAAATATGTGATCCCACTTAGTTGGATGGTAGAGTCAAATATGTATCCCCATTTGGTTGGGTGATTGATGTAAGTATGAGCCCTTGGTGATAGAAAGGCCATCCTGAGTTGAGTTATAGAGTCATGTTCTTCATTTGAAATTTTTTCTGAAGATTCAGCATGTGCTCAGGGGAGCATGGATAGTATAGTGCAAATTAGATCCAAAAGGGGAGCTTTGGTCTGCCCTTTTCCCTTAATGTCAAAGGGGGAGAATATCTTGGTGTTTGAATAATGGCTATTTGATGTATCTAACAGGTTTCTACAGGTTAAGGTGATCAACACAAACATGGTTGCCATCAAGTCCAGAGCTTGTTGGCATTATTATGCATGTGTTGTCCTTGATGGCAACTCACGTGTAGCTGAAAAAGTATATAGTAACTAAATGAATACATAGGTTAGCTTAGAGGTGATAGAATGATCGAATGAAATACAAGAATGATGGGTCAAAGGTTTACAAATCAGAATCAGAAGTTTGATATAGGTGAATATTTGAAAATCGATATGCAGGTTTGTCAAGGCCAAGTCATGTTACACATGAGTTTAGTGAAGCAAAGTAGTGTATGGTTTTTGAACCATGGTAATATAAATACCATGGGTCCTTACCATGGTATTGGACCATAGTAGTAAGTGCGACAATGGATATTTATCCCGTCAAAGATTACCACTGGCACTAGTGTAGTTTTGACCTATGGTATTGGATAAGGGCTAAACTATATAAAGAGGTGAAGATCAAAGTGCTATGTGTGCAAGTGAAAGGATTTTTTATGAATACTTCAAGCTGAATTATATTTGCATTGTAAGGGCCATAATTGTCACATAGATATGAAATTATTCTGCACCAATGAATACAATGATGGATCAGGATCATGAGACCTGAAATGAATTTTCATTGTATGATCTACTCATGGATTGACTAGATCTTAGTACTGATGCATGTTTCTATCTCTGAATATTATGATCTGGGTCTTTCTGAAGTTTTGAAGAGCTGCACAATTTTAGGTCAAAATTTGCATAGCTATATGCTGGTTGGTCTTAGGAAACGTGTGTATACATGTGGGTTATCTTCCTCAAAGTCACATATATAAAGTAAGGGTTTCTGCTCAAATAACTGATCAACCTGAGCAGTGTCATTGTTTCTTTTTTGTCTTTCAATGATGTCCTCATGTTGATCTTGGTTGAGTCATAATGTCTGAAGTAGAACTGATTGAATGATGAAGTTAACTTTGTCTACATGTTGATTGGTTGAAGAGATTATTGATGTTGATGACTATATAAGAGTTCTTTAAGATAACATAATATTTTAGAATATCTCTGGTCAACTCTGTGTCTCATTCACAATTACAATTTTTCAATTTTTAGTATATTAATATCTGTACGCAGGTTTCTCTACAAAAAATCATGTAAGCACGCAAGTTTCCTTAAGTGAAGTAGTGTATACATTTTTTCATTTGAATGATCAGGGTTGCAATTGATTATGTGTGTTGATGCAATATTCTGAGTTAAGTTATGTGTACTAGTTATAGTGATCTCACTGTTCCAGTTGATTGGTTGTGTTTTTATTCAGTGTTAGTTTATTGGATTTCAGTGATTGGTTGATTAGGTGTGTCAAAGATTAATGATTTTGTTACAATGATGATATTGGATCTAGTGTGAAAATTAATGGAACATTGTCCATGGATGTTGCTGAGGGTTGGAGCCTTCAATGAGGAAGTTGAATCTTCCTGCCAATAGTAGCTGGTGATCAGATCACGGGGTTGGAGCTCCCTTCTAGTAGGAGCTAGAGAATGAGTGAAGGTTGTAGCCTTCAATAGGTGGGTGCCTATGTAATGGTATGAGTGTCCACCAGTACAAGAATGTAAGAAGTTTTTTGTATTAATAAGTTTTCAAGGCTGACACGACCACAATGGTGGTTTTCTCCCACATTGGGTTTCCACCTTAAATCCTAGTGTTCATGTGTGTTACTTATGTGTGATATTTTACTATGTTCTTGCTACACCTATTTATTGCTTATCAAATGCCTGATAAATCTCTTACATTCTGGTTCAAGTTTAACAGATAAAGATTTAGTTGTTTTACAAGTTTACTGAGCATACACTAGTTTCTTTTACAATAGTCATGTATATATGCTAGTTGGGTTCAGTCAAGTCACATATACATTTCAGAAAACAAAATTATTATTGTGAGTTTTTAAAACATTGATTCATCCCCCCCTCTTAGTATTTTTCCCAACATATTCTCTTGTTCAACTCTCATGGAGCAAGGGAGCAGAGCAGAAGAAAAGAGAAGGGAGTTCAACCTCATTCACTAACTTAGGAATTCACACACTCAATCAACATTCAACAACTAACAGGAGAGTGGAGGGAGAGAAAGCAGGACTTGGGGCTATGTTGTTGAGCTCTAAGGAGAGTAATAAACCAGCTAAAGGCCCTATTGAAACTTGATAGGCATAAACATTACAAATAGCAGTGGCTTGTCTTGGGGATGGAGGTAGGGTGCCCTGGTGATGCTCTAGTTCAACTATGTATTTGTTGAAGGTTTCCCTCAGAAGGCACTCCACCTCAAGCTTTGGAATCTTGCTCGGGGTGACGACTATAAGTAATAGTGAATGTACCTTTTCTATGGTTGGGTGGAGAGCTAGAGTGCCACTCTCAGTTGGAACAATGATGCATTGTTTAAGATAAGTGATCTTATGTTTCTTATTCATAATAAAATATATTTGCATTTCTAGTTTAAATGATGTTATTGTCGCAAGAGGCTTTTTTGCAATTATTATTATATACAAGAGTGACTAATGTGTTGTGTTAATACTTCAAAGAGCTGAGGTAGTGCATGAGAATAATCGTTAGACACCGTTCTATTAACATGAGTTTATCCTTCTTATTGAAGAATGCTGGCCATGTGGGTTACATGTTTGTATTTCATTGTTGTGTTATAATGGATCAATATGGAGGATTTCCTCTTCTACTCCTATTGACCTATGTGCGGGTATTCTCCAAGTCTTAGTAGTGTAAACTCTAGTGTGGGGTCAACATATTCATTTTATTCAAATATCATACCCACAAATCTATATTTTGTGTCATGTAAGGCATGAATTCACTAACTATAGCTAACCGAATTTATATTCCTGTCCTTCACACAAGATTTCACCTTTGCTATACATTCCTTGCTATGAACCTCATAGGGCTGAGATCCATATCTATTGCTATGTTTCTGCTCGTGATGTAAGGGAACATTATGCATAGGTATGTGTGCATATGGTCACTAACACTAGTAGAAAATGGCTAATTAGTTACTAAAATAATGACTAAAATTTGCATATAAACGACCATTTTTCAATCGGTGACCAATAGTAGCTAATTTACAGTATCTTATAACACGACCAACTTTTAGTCATTTTTAGCTTAGTCATTAATTAGTTGTCTCAATTTTATTGTCTAGTAGTATATTTGGTCATTAATTTAATAATTGATTTAGTCATTAATTGCCACAATTAATGACCAAATATACAACAAAATATGTTACTATATGAACTCCCGAGAAAACCAATTAATGACCAAATAAATATGACCAAAATGTTACTCATGTTATAACATACTGTCAATTAGCTACTAATAGTCATATATATGCAAATTTTAGTCACCGTTTGAAACCAATTAATGACCAAAGAAATATGACTAAATTTTGGTCATGTTATAAGATACTGTAAATTAACCATTAATAGTTGTATTAGTGCAAAATTTAGTCGTCATTTGAATCACAAAATTATGATTTGTAGTAGTCATTTATATTTTTTTGGTAGTTTCATATTCATTATATAAATGACTAATTTAGTAGTTTATATTAATTTAATTTACTTTCATTAATAATCATTATAAATGATTAATTTAGTTGTGTATTCATTTTATTTTTGTTCATCATTAATCATATGAACTACTAATTTAGTAGTTTTATATTGATTTTATGTGTTCATTATTAATAAACACAAATTAATTAGTATGATTTTGCGACTAAATAAAAAAATGCCATACAATGTGCATATTCATCTAGTATGAAAACACAATGCTACATATGTTAATTACAATACTAAATAATATCACGTGCAACTATAAATAATTTTAACCATAAATTATATTATATAAAATGTCAAGTATTACAATAAGAGTTTCCAACTTAATATTGGTTGGACTACAATTTAAACATGCAATATTGTTTTCACTTCAAAACATTATCAGTGTGTTTCCAAGACATTGCAAGTGAATTCACCAACTTTGAAGACTTGAGCATCAATTTCTATCTGTGTGTCTTATGTGAGATATTTGCTCTAAGGATATCAGTAGATTGGTTCTCTTCTTTCTCTTTTTGCATTTATCGCTCTAGTGTTGTTGTTCTTCTATTTCTTCAATTCTTGCTTCTTACCATCAATATTAAGTTCCTTTCCTAAAAACGAAAGAAGATACAATGTAGAGTATAAGACATGAAATACGATGAATATTGGAATATAAACTAAAGTATACTATAAAATATATATATGACATATACCTCAACATCAACAATGTCAATGTTATTTTTCTCCATAAATGCCAGAAACTCGAACACTTTTTCTTCAATTGGGTTGGATAGTGGACACTATGTGGTTAAATGACCTATATAAATAATGAAATTCAAACGTCACCATTGAAAAGAACAAATTAGTAACTTAGTATTCAACCTTTAGAGAAATCTTATGCACAATCAAGCCAACTAAGTTACATGCTAAAAATCTCATACTATAGATAACTTGTGAAAACAAATAATCTGAGGTGTGATGCCTAATCCTTTTCGTTTTATTCACAACACACTTCATTGTCTAACACACGAACTTGGTCAAGTATATAGACAACATGTTCTCAAATAACAACATGAAAGCAAACTTTTCTAATAGTCATGAAATTTTCTTAACACAAAATAGCTAAAAGGATTTGAATTAATATCATGTAATACTAATCTCATATTCAAGCTTTGGATGTTTAAATGGACATGATACCAAGTATTTTCAATTTCATGGTTAGAAAACAAAACAAAATCAAAGGGAATTTTCAAAATACAATTAAATAATAAAGACGAGATATCATGGAATGAACATTGCAATGATAAAATATTTGTTTACTTGTCCACCTGTGTCTTTTCTAACATTCCTAAAACATATTTTTTTTCCCAAAATGGAAATTAGGTGAAAGAATCACAACATTAAAAATCATATGAATCCCTACTAGAAACATTTCCAAAGTTGATGATGCAAGTACCTAAAGGATCTCCAACAACAAATGAATCATATCCAATACATGCTCTACATTGTCTCCCCATCCTTTTTTAATTTCATTTCCTATAACCTGTCCACGTCAAAGTCAAGTAACAATCAAACAAAGGCATCGACATTTTTTTTATCTTTATATCTATAAAATTTGAATCTGATTTGTTTAAGGAACATATTAATTCATATTCAAAGTCTTCCTGTCATGAGAAGGTATCAATCAAGTAGGACAACAGAAAAATCGACCTTAATGAGGTAGGAAAAAGAACATATATGCAAAATAAAAAACCATATATTACTTATGTTCAAACTTTGTATATGGTGTATTCTTAGACATATTTTTAAGATGTTCCTCTGCCTTTACCAAAGTAGACTGTAGCTTGGCTAAATTCTATATCCTTTCATTCAACATCAATTTCTGCAAAATAAATGTCACATATTATTCTTTCCCATTTCTCAACATGCTACAAATGATAAATTGAAATTCACATAAAACCAAGAGAAAACCCTTTTCTAACCAACACAAACAAACAATGCCTCTAATAAAACTTTACACCTTAGAAATTACTCTACCATGTACTTAGGCTAAAGGTGAGATTCTTTGATTCATCTTTAGGTAATAGTGAATGGGATATTCATATTTTTACCGTGATGTAAATTTGATGTTAAAATCAATATATAAATCTAGGTTATTATCATTTCCACTATTGGTCCATTCTTAACTAGTTGTACCCCATAGTATCATTTTCACGTGTTATCTCTGCATGCCCACCAAAAATATCAAATGTGGCAAACAAATGGCATTTTGGAATTGTTTCTAAAACTATGTCATATACACACCCTTCCAATGTATCTGACCAAATGTACTCACTTGAATTTCTTCTTTCATATTTATTTACATCCTAAAAAATATCCATTTCAAAAACCAAGAAAACCCTAATATCTTCGGATCCTAACACTCATCCATATATGCTACAAGCCATAGGAATTAGTAATCTCTTACAATTAAAATTGTTAAAGTATAATTGTTTGATGAAGAATAAAGAATGGTAAGAGAATAATAATTCTCTCACAAGTAATTACCAAGATCAAAAATTCAACTTGCAATCGAATTTCAACACTCTTTTGGAACCAATGATATGACTTGTACATTCAACATTCTTATATATAAATATTATTTATATGTAAATACTACTTTTCCTATTATGGATATTACCATATTCCATATATTCTGAATATTTGTGAGTATACGAACCTTGTCTTTTACAGACTCATTGAAACCTACCAAATATTGATGAGAATTAGCAACTCTTTGATGATAGCATCCAACTTTTTCATCACGGGGATACCAAAGAAACGTTGCTTTGTTGGATTAATTATACAAGGATAGAGAATGATCTATCAAGGCTCTCAATTGCAACCTGACTTTATACATTTGTTCCAGGTTGGACGCATACAAATTCCAAGCTGAGTTTAATATTCATATTTCTCTCTTGCAATTTCCATTGAGTAAATTATTTGCCTTTGACTGGCCTGCAAGATTCTACAACCTTATCTATGGATTTTTACTTAGATGACTACTCTGAAATTTATGAGCTTTATTCAAGAAATATTACACCTATTCTTTAAATTTAAAATCTCTTCATCGATTAGTGTTAGTGAGGGTGTAGTTGCATACAACTTACCACTTCTCTTAAAATTAGCTACAATGTGAAATATCTTTAATTCAATTGGGTCAGATATTGTTTTATTTTCTTCACAAGTTGTGTCTATAATCTTGTTTGACTTGGTTGTTTAGGTCGTAGACTGATTGTAATTGGTAGTAGAGGAATTGGCCTCAAGAGAAAAAACTCATATAAAGAAGAGACATTGAGTTTGAGAAGAAGTGTCATGTGAAAGAAATATTCACTTGTTTTATTCTCAAGGCAAATTTTTATTCAATCTCAATTTGCTAAGGAGAAACAACAAGATAAATTCATGCTTGGAAACTAGTTCACGTGAATTGCTTTAGTAGAACAAACTGATTCAACTGTGCCTAGAAGGTAAATGGGATGATAAAATGAGCAATTTATTTATCATTTTATATGAAAAGATAATAAGATTGAAGAGATATGAAGAAAACCTTCTTGACTTTCAGTCACATGCTAAAGATGAAAACAAATGAGTTTAAGATGGACAAAATGGCTAAATTTGAACTATAAATTTCTAAATAGTTAGTTTGAAGACATCCATACAAAATGTATATTCTTCACGTGAGAACACTGGCTTATAGGATGATTTTCATAGTAGTTAGGAAATAAATATTTTTTCAAAGGTATAGGCAATGTTAAAGTTTAGGGAGCTCACAATTGTTTGTTTCCTTCAACTCTATTAAAAGGAATATCATCCACCTGCATAAAGCAGAGTAGGGAAACTACACCACACTACTTACCATCAATTTAATTGAATATATTATAGTGGGGTATGGCTACTTTAATAACAATTTGTACCTTCACCAATGTCATGCTCCTCTCAATGTTCATGTAATTGTGTAGTTGTAAGGATGCAAAGAAAGGTTGGGATGGATCAAATTGTGGAAATAAAGGACGGGGATGGTATGGAAATCAACTGGCCAAGAAGGGGAAAAAATGAAGGTAGAATACAACATGGCTTGAGATGAATGGTGGAGAAACTATGAAATGGGAAACTAACAGCTAAGGGATAAGGAAAGAGGGAAAGAAAGGGGACATAATCCAATAAAGTGAAGCAACATAAATTATTTATCCACAAATAAATAAAATTGAGCAAATATAAATGAGAGAGTCTTAGTTATCACATGACAAAGATCAAAATAAATGAGTTTAAGATGGATAAAATTCACCTGAGATTTGGCATTATGGATTGTATGTCCATGGATATCTTCTTGAAAAAGTCTTCGTTGTTAATTGATGAGACCTTTTGACTGACACATTTGATGCATACCTATCAAGGCTTTGTAAAACTAATTCCAACCTCCATATCAAGGTTGTGATGGATGAACCTGGGAATCTTCTTGCTTATGTGTTTGACTCCCTAATGAAATAGGGAGTTGGATGCTAAAATGGATAAGAAGAATCTTGGGTTTATGCCCTATTTGGAACCCGAACTCTAAAGTTTCCATTGGGTAAAAGGAGAATGATATCAAGATTCTATTGCAAGTCTATGATCATCATGTGTCGGCAACCAATTAGGTTGCAAGGATTTTCTAATTAACTTAGAAGTACTGATGATAGAAAGATCACAACCAGTGGTTAGTTTTGGCTCTCCTATGGTCAGCAAAAATCAATCTTATAAGGCACCTAGTTCTACTAAGACAAGGTGTATGGCAGGGGTAGGGGACTTGCATTTGATCGATCATTGTCTACTTATTTCTTGTAAACATGATTGGGTGTATACCCACTTTATTTACACATTCTATGACAACAACTGCCTCCCTTTTAAATGGACTAGAGTCATCATTAATTTTTGCTGCACTCGCCCACGATTTGGTTTATTCACAAACATATGCGTTGAACAAATCAATGAACGTATCGAAATTCAACCTTGAAACCCTAAGTGTCGGTGAATCACTGAAAAACGTAGAACAAATCTGTAGCTGAGGCATCATAGTTTAATGGATTTGAAGAACAGGCAATAAAACGACTTTTGTTAAAGTTTAAATTCAACCAGTACATTTCAATACACTTTATGGGTGATAAAATTATTCTGATCATGCCTCTGCAAGAAAAATAGTTTGATCTACCCACAAACAACTAATACGTTAATTGAATGCCTGGATCTAGTAACCTCGAAAACTAAAGTTCCATTCTTCACACCACTTAAATCCACTTTGTTCCACAAATCTTACCATACCATAACCAAATTTAAGTCATCAATGCCGACAAATCCATAACTATGCTGATATATCTTGCCAGAACTTCCAGTACGACCAAATGTTGAAGTTCTTTTCATGAAAAATTAGCTTGTAGTATGTATATTTGATATGCATTGGAAGGGGAGGAGGCTAGTTGCAAGAACTAGAGTCGTACACCCACATATTTCATTATGGATAAGCCAGACTTGGGGTCATTTCCACTGCTTTTGAATGATGTCTATGTGAGGCATGATCGAGGTGTTATCGAAAATCACAATATGAATATTGAGAATCATTAGCATCACCCAAATCAACATCATTAGCAGCATGACTATGAAATTTTCTCTCATCAAATATGAGGCTTTATGAGAGAAAGTAATGCAACTCACCTTTAGGCAAGGAACCAACTCCAGAAGTGTGATCTTCCTCTAACTCAGAGTTTGCAAGCCAGGCTGGAATATAAGCTCAGAGAGACTGGATTGTAAGATAACAATGCATTATATCCCTTATTGCACTTACCCTTTTAGGGGTGATGCTACTGGCCATTTTGTTTAGTAGACTTACACATCTAGTCAGAAAGACATGAGTGTCTCCAAAATGCTATTTCAAATTACTAATACACTAGCATTAGTTTTATGAGCTCATGGTCTAGTACAATTAATGAGAGATTATACTACAATGCTTAATCCTTATATATCTACATGGGGGGGATTAAAATTCAGGAGGGTAATGCTGCAAGGAAGGTCCCTCAAAATACTAGCGATACTAGTATCACATACAATCTTATTATAATGAACATGATTTTAAAAATAAATATGCATCCACTTACCTCTAACTTGCTCATTCTATACTCCTACAAAGCCATAGCTTGTCTGATATGGAAATAGATTGCTCCTAAAAAAATCATTTTCCTTCTCTTCTATGTTAATAGCTTCGGAAACCATGGTTTACTAACCAGAATTCACGAACCTTTTCATTCCCTCGAGAAACCTGTTGGAATTGCTAAGGAGAATTAGCAATCACCCTCCTAGTAACATAACTATCAAAGCCCCCATTTATATGCCCATATTTTTCCCTGTATTTTACCTCTCTAGAAAACGGTGGAATTTTCAATGGAGATGAATCGGGTGTGTTAAATCATCTTTTTTCTTCACATTAATAAGGTGTTGTATCTAAAGGGTATTGGGCATATGAGAAGTTCATTCCGTTGTGCTTACCCATGCTATACTTTTCTGCATCTATAACATTTTATGATTGAAAAATACTACCTTGTTTATCTACACTTTTATACCCCATGTTCTTCAGAGGAGAAAATTTTACTTCAGTAGCTCCAGGTCCAAAGCTTAGTCCTGGTCCTCTGGCTCTAGTGAGGAAAGGTCTACTTTCAATAGAGCTATCGTTTTTGTTTGCTTTAGAAGCCTTCAATGGGCTCAGTACACCTACTTCATACCTTGGGCCTGATAAACTATTCCATTCACTCACACTAGCACATATTTTCATCATATCTTTGTTGCATCGTTTCTTCTCTTTCATACTGTTTGCAGATAGAGAGCAGTTAACCTGTACATAATAAGAAAATTGATTGCAACTCTTTTTCTTATTTTGATGTTGTGCATAAGAAAAAAAATCCTGACTTTTGATAAATTGAAGTGAAACCAAAACCATATTTCCTTGGAAAGGGTTTGGTATTTTCCCTTTTAAGATATGTAAAGTTGGGAACAGATCTAGCTAATTGGTTTTTAGCCATAATAGATTGATTCCTTTGCTTATTTGAAGAAATAGAAATGGGAGTTGTAGTGAGACAAGGGATTGGTTTGGATGGTCTCATTTTCCTTGGCAGGTCCTTAGAAGATGGAGGAGAAACCATCGCAGCAAGAGCAGGATTTTTGAATGTAACTTTATTACTCTACTTGTTACCTTTGTGTTCCTTGAATAAATAATCAGTTTCCTCTTCTCCATCCCTCGCAGTTTGGGTCAAAACATTAAATGGCTAGTAGGATTTCTCTTTTACTTCATTCTCCAACATTTTTGAAGGCTCTTTCTCCCTAAACTCTGCTTCTCGTTTCAGCATGCATAAGTCATAGTGTTTCCCTCTCAGCTCCTGAGAGAAAAACCCATCACCCAAATGTGCCTGTTTGTTCCTGTTTTCAATCATTTATTCCAAAAGTTGTAGATTCAAATCCATGGAACTTTTGAACATCCCAAAATTATCATCTATTTCCTTCTCAGTGGTTGGTTCTTTCAATGCCATACCTTCAAAACATTCAACATTGATGTTCATTACTAGAGCATCAGGCCCATCATGGCTTTTGAATTTTCTAGCGAAAGGTGCTTCAAGTTTTCTGGCCTTCCTCCTTATCTCTTCATTCAACTGAAGATTGGTGTTGCAGTTTTCAACAAACTTCCTTGGAAATAGAACGGGTTCATCTACCCTCAGCTGCAATTGCATCTCGGTGTTTTGAATAACATAATTCTGTAGACAAATATGTTCTTCATTTTCATTGTTGGTGGACCATTGCAATGATAAATCCATTCTCATGTCACTCTCTCCACTCCATCTCCTTGAACTCATTTCTCACGTAGGCGATAACATTTGATTTTCTAAATCTATAGTATTTATACAACCTTCATTTGAATCACTTATGTTGTTTTGCTTGTTTTCAAATAGACTCACTATAGCTTGAACACTCAGTCTTCTGGTGACCGTGTCATAATTATTATTGGTTTCATGGCTTGCATATTCCATATTCAAACGTTTGTCTCTATCAGGGGAGTGAATAGTTCTATTTAAAACATTCTCCTTTTGAAATTTAGATTCCCAACTTCTCTCGTCTCTACCCATAAATTCATTGGTTCTAGCATTGGGTTCGTTTTTAACTTGAGAATTTTTCCATTCCCTTCCAAGCACAATCTTACCATAATCATTAAAGTTCTGAGTGTTAGCACTATCTTAGGATTATTCATGTCTATTTGGTGCTCCTCACATCTAAGATGAGCCATGAGGTACAAGTAAATTCGGCCTCTTCCACTGCCTGAATTGGTAAAGGGAGAATCGCAGATCATGGTTATGCTGATTCTAAGAAACCTCAGGCCATGTTTATGATATATCCATAGATATAGTATGCCAAGACTCAGGGCAAGGAGATGAGTTTCAAATATGTTATGAGACAGAACTCAAGTCATCATACTTTCGAGAATATAACCTACAACTCATTGGGAATATTTATCAAATTAGAAGAGAAGATATAATCAATTAAATGCAAACATCATTCCCAGTGCAAAATGGAGTTTGACAATTTTGGAAGCTTGGAGTAGGAGAATCAATGTTTTTTTCAAAACAATACATAAATTTATTATCAAAATCATGACATCATCACAATGATGACTATAAAGTATAAATGAATTATCTTACAAGAAAGTACAGTGAAATCTGAACATTCTCTTTACCACACATGTATGCATTTATGATAAAATCCCATATTCTCCTTGGTGCAATCGACAATGAAACCCAGCAAAATCAACATAGCCCATCAAGAAAATTCTTACCTTACCTCTGAAGGATGAATCCACATAGACATGATATTTTCAAGGGTTACGACATTGTTCAATCCCTTTTTCTTTGCCCTTAGATTCAATGTCTATGTAACATGAATAATCTAAGAGAATGGTCGCTGCATTGGGAGACGATGCATAAAAAAATGGGCGACCAACCATAAGTCCATTACTAGATACCACAATGGATAAGCCCATTACTAGATACCACAATGGATAAGCCCATTCAGGAGCCTATCATTGTACCAACACTATGCACCGTTTATGCCCTCCAACTCCATCTTTTAACATCTTCACTTTACAGCAGGATCTCAGGAATTTTTCCTCCAGAAAAACACTTCCAGAATTTCTCCTCCAGAAAAATACTTCAACGCCAGCCATCCATATTCAATTGTGAATTTGGCAAGTTGGGTTTCTCTCGCCTCAGCATGGATGTAGATGATCCAATTTAAAAAACCAAGGAAACCGCCTCAGCATGGATTCAAAGGATTTAATTAAAAAAACCAAGAAACATGGATTCAGAGGATTTAATTTAAAAAAACAAGAAACCACCTCACCATCAATGCAGAGGATCTGATACTCTGGCACAGCGAGGCACTCTAGCTTGTTGTTAATATTTTCTTCATAGATGGTCCTGATACTGTCCACGTCCTGGAAGATCTCCATTGCATGAAATGAGAAGTCCATATTATCTGGATGAGTGGCATCCCTAATATTGTTAATCCTAGTCACCATTCTACACGGGGATCTCTTTTTGACTGTCCATTCAAGAAATATTTTCTCTGTTGGAATGATAGGCACCCGAAGAACCAACCTGAGGGACATAAGATCTCCTTTTTTTGGCTCTTTGAGGAAGTTGTTAACTCTAAATATGGAAACAACAAACTGCAATCTAGGATCAACATAACATTCCTGTGGAATATGAATATGAAACTGCCTCAGAATGGATGCACAAGATTTAATTTAAAAAACCGAAAAACATGGATCCAAAGGATCTAAATTAAAAAATCAAGAAACTTGTCACCAAGATGCAAAGGATCACTGAGAAACCGTAAGCTCTCAGGAATTTCTCCTCCAGAGAAATGCTTCCAATGACTATTACTTGACAATGGCCACCACTAAGATCCATATTGGCATGCCCTATTTCTCTAGATTTCTATGCAACTAATGATCTATAATGTCGCCTTATAGGTTTTAACCCCATACAGAAATTACCTGCATACAAATTCTAAAACATAGAAAATAAACAATGTGAGAGCATAACACATAAAACACATATACACAGAGATTTTCCCTTGGATCCCAAAATCGGGACTACCAGCTTCATTTTTCATTATATTCCTTTCAATGTTACAATACATATTTATACATGCCAAAGCATCCAATACCATGGACCGAAAACCATTGTGTCCAAAACGATGTGTGAAAATCATGCACAAAACAATAGGTAGGTCCGCCCAACATAACATAGGGTCCAAAACCAAAATTTTCCAGGGCGCTGCCCCGGACCCCATAGAGTGTGGTTACTTGCACCCTAAAACCCCATGATACGCAATCTGCACAACGAAGGAGAGGCTCTGCCCCCCTTCTAACCCCCCCATTAACTACGTGGGCTAGTCGTGGAAAGAATATAACACAACCCAACATGCCTCACCAAAAATGTCGAAAATCTAATTTAAAAAACCAGACAAGTCTGAACATCAATTTACCGGAATTAAATTTCTAAAATCAAATAGATTCCTCTCTCATTCACATAATTTTAATTTTATTTGCAGTCCACAACCCATAATCAGAGTTATCAATACAAAGAGTTTAAAAATACATTTACCACAATGCCTCATTTACCTGTGATCGAGTCAGTTGAATGCCTCAGTTAACTGTGATCCCTAAGCAGAGCCACTGAGGAGCAGATCCACACCTTCACCATTCCATATAGGCTTCCACTGTAACCTATAAATGAATTGTCACAGAGATCCAAGGTACTGACACTGATGCATTTGACAGGACCACTGTGCCCCTCCATCACTGCAACGCAACATATTTCAGTGTCACCTGCTTCCCTTTTCAAAACCCTAATCGTCGTATCAGTCGAGCCATTGAGGAGTAGATCACTAATGGCCTCCAGACATAGAACATAATGAAGGTGGCCTTTAAGGAAACTGGAGTAATGCAATATTCGGTCTTCCTCCCAACAATGAATATATCCATCGTAACATACTGCTTACAAAATGGGCAAATCATCTGGACCGAGGGCAAGTTCTTTCATGGGGATCGTTGCACGTTGAGAGTCATCATTAAGTTGTGCTAAACTTGCCCATAGGGGCCGAACAAATTGATGAACTTTTCAAAATTCAACCTTGAAACCCTAACTGCAGGTGAATCACTGGAAAAAGTATAACAAATCAGTGTGAAAACATAGAACAAATCTGCAGCTAAGGCATGAGAGTTTAATGGATTTGAAGAACGAGAATCGATCTCGATATCCTAAAAATTGATCCAGTGACCAGTACTTGTCTCCATATATTCCTAGTGAAGATTCGAGATTCATGTTGCCCTGCCGAACTATTGTTCTCACCTTTGTCTTTTTGGTGGGAATTAAATCATGGTAAAATATGTTTAACCACGCATCCCAATTTTGAGAAATATGTGTTATGTGTTAAATTATGGGATGGATAGATATATTTGAAAGCACTCAATTTTGAGAAATTTGTTTTAAATTTATTTGAAGATTTTTGACATTTGTTTTTTTTTCTACATTTGCTTTTTTTAAATGGTGTGGAAAATAAAAACTTTTCTTCATTGTGAAATGTCACAAAAGTATGCATGTTAATTATTTTGGAGGTCAAAAGTTTCTAAGTGCTTAAATATTTGAGATGTAAGAGTGAGGTATTTGACACACTGAGTTTTTACATCTTGGATAAGATTTATGTTTCATTTTATATATTATAATTTTCCAATGGTCACATTATGATGTTAGTAGTGTTTGGTAGCTTACAACAACATATTTTTCATTTTTTTTCTAGCATACATTTTTTCATCTGCACATTGAGTAGGGTTGTATTCATATACTCGTGCACAACATTGTAACCTTACACATCATATCTTTTTTAGTAGCTCTTGTAAGTTTAGTGATAACCTATCTAGTAACAATTTCACATTCATAGCTCCATCACTAAATTTAGAAGGATGTGGGGAATATCCATCTAAGTTGGGAGGACCTAATATGACACATTAGGCCATGATCGTCAAGGAGCATCATCACTAGTAGTTCACCTCCCATGAAGGATCCCTTTCTATATCTTAAATGCTAGTTTTTTAGTTAGTTGCATATTTTGTTGTTTCTTCTAGCCTTTAATTCGTATGCATGCCAAATTTAAGGATTGACTCTTCAATTGGTGATCTCTTTGTAAAACTATAAAAATTCCATTGCCAAATTAATAAGAACCAATAATTTTTCTTTGGGATTCATTTATGGTTTACTTTCTCTATTCTCTGGGTATTTTTTTTGCATTTCTTTGTAGAAGTTTGAGATAAATATCATTAAACCTCATAACTTATTCTTCTACATGAAAATTTTCTAGGTTTTGACAACATACCAATAAGACGATGAGTGACATAACTAGACCCTTAGTCTAAAGCATGTTACCATAAATTCAACATTAATATCATTTTGAAATAAATGAATGTATGTTGTCTGACATATAGGATCATGTGATTGTCCATGATTTTAAAATCCAAGAATGTAGATGAATTCATCATGCACAACATAAATTGAATGTAACATTCAATCATAACATTTACATATTAAATAACAAAGTGATTGGAATATTTATCCTTATATATGTTTTACACAACTAGCTACAAATGTCAAATACTCCATCCAACCATAGTTATTTTTGGACCAATTCTCTCTATAATAGGCCACCCCTAATCTAGAGCCATGATTCCACAAATATGAGCATTCTCCTATGGATGTCTATAGTCAACACTAAGAGACCAATACCTACTAAATTAAGAGTGATGTGACCCCTAAAATAATTCCTACAATCATATTTCACAATCTAAGGATGATATTTATTTCTATGTATCATAGTCCCTTATACAATCTCCATCCCCTCTAGGGCTCTAACATAGATTGGTAAGGAGCTCTTAGTTTTGGGATTTAGGAAATCTAGCTACTAGTGGACAATGGATGTAGAAATCATGTTGGATGTCTATGTTCATCCTTTACCTTCTAACATTACATGCGTTTGGCTATGTAATCAACCTAGTGTCAAATAGTTTTATGGTACCCTAGTGTCCAACATATGGCACATCACACATTTCTCTTATCACTAAATTTCTCAATTCTTGAGAATTAGGAACATAAACTTGTGTTCCCTTGCAAGAGGTTTCCATCCTCTACTAGCATGTAGTCATTAAATTCTTGGTGTCAATTACCTTGTTGTAAGCCTTCTTTAATTTGTAAATAGTGTTATTTTGATCCTAATCTTCCAAAATCAATTTCACATACATAGCTCCATCACTAAATTGAAAAGAAAGTGGGGAAAATATCCTTCTAAGCTGGGAGGACCTAATATGACACATTAGGCCATGATCGTCAAGGAGCATCATCACTAATAGTTCACCTCCCATGAAGGATCCCTTTCTAGATCTTAAATACTAGTTTATTAGTTAGTTTCACATTTTGTTGTTTCTTCTATCCTTCAATTTGTATGCATGCCAAATTTAAGGATTGACTCTTCAATTGGTGATCTCTTTGTAAAACTATAAAAATTCCATTGCCAAATTAATAAGAACCAATAATTTTTCTTTGGGATTCATTTATGGTTTACTTTCTCTATTCTCTGGGTATTTTTTTTGCATTTCTTTGTAGAAGTTTGAGATAAATATCATTAAACCTCATAACTTATTCTTCTACATGAAAATTTTCTAGGTTTTGACAACATACCAATAAGACGATGAGTGACATAACTAGACCCTTAGTCTAAAGCATGTTACCATAAATTCAACATTAATATCATTTTGAAATAAATGAATGTATGTTGTCTAACATATAGGATCATGTGATTGTCCATGGTTTTAGAATTCAAGAATGTAGATGAATTAATCATGCACAACATAAATTGAATGTAACATTAAAGAATAAGATTTACATATTAAATAACAAAGTGATTGGAATATTTATCCTTATAAATGTTTTAAACAACTAGCTACAAATATCAAATACTCCATCCTACCATAGTTATTTTTGGACTAATTCTCTCTATAATAGGCCACCCCTAATCTAGGGCTATGATTCCACAAAGGTGAGCATGCTCCTATGGATGTCTATAATCAACACTAAGAAACCAATACCTACTAAATTAAGAGTGATGTGACCCCTACAATAATTCCTACAATCATATTTCACAATCTAAGGATGATATTTATTTCTATGTATCATAGTCCCTTATACAATCTCCATCCTCTCTAGAGCTCTAACATAGATTGGTAAGGAGCTCTTAGTTTTGGGATTTAGGAAATCTAACTACTAGTGGAAAATCGATATAGAAATCATGTTCGATGTCTATGTTCATCCTTTACCTTCTAACATTACATGCATTTGGCTATGTAATCACCCTACTGTCAAATAGTTTTCTAGTATCCTAGTTTCCAACATATGGCGCATCACACATTTCTCTTATCACTAAATATCTCAATTCTTGAGAATTAGGAACATAAAATTGTGTTCCTTTGCAAGAGGTTCCCATCCTCTTCTAGCATGTAGTAGTTAAATGCTTGGTGTGAATTACCTTGTTGTAAGCCTTCTTAAAATTTGTAAATAGTGTTAGTTTGATCCTAATCTTCCAAAATTATTCTTTTTAAGTCTATGTTGTATATGCTAAATGCTATAGCATGCATTACATGGACCCTCTTAATGCTAAGTGCACTAACCTATTTATTCTCTTTTCACTTAATGTTGTTGATGTCAAAGTCAGATTCACTATAGCATTCCAACCATCTCATTTGTCTATGTGAGTATTTCAAACTATTTTGGTCTATTTTCAACTCAAAATTTCATCCCATATGATAATGTCAACTTCACATTTTCAATGCATGGATAATAGTTGTAAGCTCCAACTCATGGGTAGCATAATTTCTTTCATGTTCTTTGATTTTCTTCAATTCATATGACATGCCTATCTTGGATAAGCGGTCCACCAAGTCCTTCTTTACATGCATTTATGCACACAAAAATATCCTCATTTGGATATTCATTCTTTAGAATAGGTGCATTGGTTAATAAATATTTCATCTATTGAAAATTATCTTCACAATTTGTAGTCCATTCACTCTATACTCATTTTTGTTGCACTAAAATAATTGAATATACAATCTTATAGAAATCCTCAAAAAATATCATGTGGTAACTAGGTAAACCCATAAACAATCTCACCTTTGAAATATTCTTTTGGTGATGGCCAACCTTTGATGGATTTCATCTTCCCTGGGTCAATTTCCATGCCCTCCTCTAAGACATTATGAACTAAATCATGGATTTTCCTTTGATAGAAAGTGCACTTGCTCAACTTTGCATACAATTATTGCTCTTGTAACACCTATAGCACCATCCTCAAATTTCACTTATGCTCCTCTTTTGTCTTGGAGTGTATAAGAATATTGCCCAAGAAGGTAATAACAAATTAGTCTATATAAACTCTAAACACTCTATTCATCAAACATATAAAACTAGCAATTGCACCACATGTTTCAAAGTAAACATTGTAAGGTGGAAGCATAGGAAACAATAGCATAGAAGAAAGAAATTTTTTTATGCAATTTTGTTTCTTTATAGCTAGCATTCCTTTTTTTATCATATGTTATATTTCATGGAGATTTCAACTAGACCAATATTCTAGAATATGTTCAAAATGAAGGTAATGCACAACATCTAAACTCCAAAGGATTTATGAACTATTATAAGTAAATGATTTAAATCAAACATTTCATAGCACAAGTAATCTCATATCATCTTTTCTTCACAATGCAAACGATAATAATTTTTGTTGTAAGGGATTCAAAATAATGTATGTGCATTTTGAGTCATTTTTATGTCAAATTTTGTTATGACTAGAAAATTTTAGTCATTTTGAGTCTTTTTTATGTACTTAACAATGTAGATGGATTTAGAGACACTCTTAAAGGGGTCTCTAAATTTTAACACCGCAGATGGACTCAAAGACCCCTTTGTCTCTAAATTTAACATTGCAAATGGATTCAAGGAAGGGGGTCTCTGAATCTATGTGAAGTGCTAAAATTTAGAGACAAAAGGGTATTCATAATTTTAACGCTGTAGATGGATTCAAAGACCCCTTTGCCTATAAATTTTAACAATGCACATGGATTCAGAGACCCATGTAGTGAAATGTAACACTTCAATATCAAAATTGCAACTTTCCATTCCCGAAGTGACATAATTATAAATTACTAACATAAATGAGTAATTCATATACTTGTTGTACTTTTTATTTGGTCATATTGTTATTCTTGGACTATAGTAGTCATTTAAGTTAATCATTATTAATTTTATCACTTATTATCTAGTAGTATATTTTAGTCCTCGACTAAATTAGTCATTTAAGTTAGTCACTTTTAGTTTGGTCACTTATTATCTAGTCGTATATTGTATCCCTAAACTAAATTAGTCATTTAAGTTAGTCATTTTTAGTTCGGTCACTTAAAATTGCTCAAATTTAATAGTAATTCACTTGAAATAATTGTGGTGACTAACCTTTTTCGTCACGTAGTCACTAATTTCATCATTTTCTACTAGTGTAAGTGGCTACAATTGTCTATGGTTGCCCTTTTCAATGAATGAATGTCTCTTTTCTAGTTGAATGATGGCATCAATAGTTGATGAATGCCTGTGTTATTCTATTTACATTTCAATGTAATATTGAATGAACAGAGAACCTTGGTTAAACACATTGGTATATGTTGGATGTTGAAATTTATTTATTGCACCGAATTGTTTGAACTATGTCTAGAGTATACAGGCAATTTTTAAATAAAGAGATGTAAAAATTTCTCTATGGATCAGCTACCTCTGATACCATGTAGAAATTCTCATTGTAGATCACCTGATATTGAAATGTAACTAAAGAAAAATACTTGATCTACTTCTACTATCAAACTTTGTGGAAGCTTAATTAATTTGAGCAAGATCAATCAAAACACAAATAACAGAGAAGAAGAAATCATATACATGAAACACAGAAGAATACCCTAGGGAAAGCCTCAGCTAAAAGCCCCGCTATCTGTATTATCATACAAGTGGAAATATCTTAGGACTACACAAAGCTTTAGCTCACAAGCTATCCATCTCTCAATACAATCCCTCATTGCTTCTTATAGACAGAATAGACAACACATATGCCTTCCTTCAGTCCTCCAAGCCTCCTATTTACTTACACAGTTTCTCCTGGGTCCTCCAGCTGCAACCTGTGTGATAATCACCTCACACACAACACTGACCTGTAAAATAACTGCACAATCTTGAAGGAGATCATTCCTTCTGCATGGATGAGTTTCCTTTATAGGAAAATTCCTCCAACTGATAGTACATTGTCCCTTCCTTTAATCTCGACTAGGTCTTTGCCTGAACTGACATGCATGAGTTATTTATGAGAGAATATTCAGTTATCTGGAGAACACTAGTTGCATGCATGTATGCATTAACTGACTGAACTCACAATTAGCTCCTCCAACTGTTTGGAACTAATTTAACTGGACTTAACTCAGTTAACTGAGGTAACTAATTACAACTCAAATACAATTCATCCTTATCTCCTTAATTAAGGGATAACTGTTGCATGTCTTCACATAGACTTCATGTTTGATTTTTTCCAACTAATTAACTCATGATGAATTAATTAATTATTTTTCAAACAGTTGCTGAGACCAAATTCGAATTTTAATTCTCAATTTTAATTCAGGGACTAATTAAAATTCAAATCTATCTCGAAATGCTATTTATAGCAATGCTATTTTTAGCATTTATATTTTTTGCTATTTCCAACAAAGTTGGAGTATATCCTGAAATGCTATTTATAGCAATGTTATTTTTATCATTTCTTGTTGCCATTTTCAACTCTCCCTCTCAACAAGAAAGGCATTCAACTCAAACCCGATCCTGAACCTTTGGAATGTTCTTCACGCAACACTTCTCTAATTGCTCAAGCAACTCTAGAAACAAAAAAAATCCAACCTGAATCAGAATGACGCCTCTGTCATCAAAGTCTCTGACTGCTATTTCCTCTGTCGACCGAAAACTCTACACCTTTGTGCTCTTCAGTATCTGACTGCTCTAACCTCTGTCACTTTGATCTCTAACTGAATCAATCACATTGATTCCTCCTGCTGCATCTGTGCTGCTGCTGGTCCTATCTCCTAGCACTTCATCCACACTGCATCTCCTCTCATCATGTTGCATCGTGCTACCTAATGCTGCACTGCAACTCAATTATTGAGAAGTAAGTAACTGATCTCCCAACTGACCTCCATGTTGGGCTAGAAACATCCTATGATGCTGAAGCTTCCTCTACAACTCCATCCGCATCTGTCTCTACCCACTCAGCCAGTCCTGCTACTCCTCGTTGGGGCTCCCATAGAAAGGTCTAATCATAGAGGTTGGGTACCTCAAGGATCCTACTCCTATTTTAGCCTTCTTGGGACTATCACTCCACATTGCCCCACCTCCACCTAGAGGTATGGATGCATGTGATCCCTTTGCCCACTTGGCCTATTGGAGGTCTCTGCATGAGTGGATTCCTCCACTCGGTCTCCTCTCGGCTTCTCCAGTTGTGGCTACTCCACAACCTCCTGAAGCTGCTTCACCAATTGTGGCTCCTCCACAATTGTCTGAGACTTCTTCTGGCACTGCATGTTGAGAGGTAATGCACTCTCCCTCTCAACCACCATGTCTCCAACAATTGCCTTGCTCCTCAAGGCTTTGCATGCATCTTGAACCTCAAGAGCATACAGGTTCTTTACTCGTGAACCGATCTGCTTCACCTGTCTCGTGGTGATGCGTCTAAGGAAAACCTTTCCCTTACTGAAGACAACATCGTAGCCTTTGCCCTCCAACATCGCGATTGATACCAAGTTCTTCTTTAGTCCCAGCACATACTTCACATCTGTCAAGGTAATGAGAGCTCCATGCTCCCTCTGAAAAGAAACTGTGCCCGCTCCTGAAACACTATATTTTTCATCATTACCCATCTCTATGCGCATCTGGAGGTCCTTCTCCTCCAAGGTACTGAACAAACTCTTACTGTCGGTCATGTGGAATGAGGCTCCACAGTCAAGAAACCAACCACAACCCATCATCGATGAAACTATGCATGCGATGAGGGTAAAATCCAATTTGAACTGAGAGGCCAATGCCTCACCTTCAGATCCTTTTGATGATCCCTTCTTGGATTTCTTCAATGGACAATTAGTTGCATAATGGCCCACTTCATGACAATTAAAGCATCTCACTTTAGATTTGTCAATCTTCTTCCCTCCATGAGAAGAACTCGATTTGGGATGAGAATCCTTCTCCTTCCCTTTCCTTGCCTTACTCTCTAAGGCAAAATTTTCTTCATCCTCCTTGGATGAAGAACCATCTCTGGTGCTCCTCCTAATCTCCTCCTACATCAAATCTGACCACAGTCGTTCCCAATCTGGCAATTTATCTCTTCCATTCACTGAGTCCTGGTAGCTATGCCAGCTCTTAGGAAGAACAAGGAAAGCAAGACTCACCATGTCATCATCAGTTGTCGTTATTCCTACACTTCCAAGCTCATCTCTACATGTGGTGAGCTTGTTCAGATATGTAGAGATCGTGTTGCCATTTTTACACTTGATTTTTCGAAGCTTATCTTTCAGCGCCAGCTTCCTCTGGCCGTTGTTGTTCTGATATAGGTCCTTCAATGTATTCCACATTGAAAATGGAGTCTCCTTGCCATGGAGACTCGAGACAATATGGCCTCGAACTCCCTCCAGAAGAATCCTCCTCGGTCTCGCCACACGTTTCTTCCATTCTACCAATTCTTGGGCATTCGCTAATACTGGCTTAGGGACTTTTTGATCAATGAATTCCTTCAAACCGTTGTCCTCTAATACCGCTTCCATGTGATCCTTCCAGGCTATGTAATTTGAGCTGCCATCTAGGGCATACTCGAGTCTCAAGCCATTGAATGCCATTAGTGAAATTTGAGATGTGATAAGAAATCGATTTTGTACCTACAAGCAAGAACTTCAAACTTCAAACTTCTCCCTTCCTTGTATATTGTTCTCCACTTTGATCACCTTTCCTCTGATACCATGTATAAATTTCTCTATGGATCAGCTACCTCTGATACCATGTAGAAATTCTTACTGTAGATCGCCTAATAATGCAATGTAACTAAAGAAAAATACTTGATCTACTTCTACTATCAAACTTTGCGGAAGCTTAATTAATTTGAGCAAGATCAATCAAAACACATATAATAGAGAAGAAAAAACCATACACATGAAACACAGAAGAATACTCTAGGGAAAGCCTCAGCTAAAAACCCTGTTATCTGTATTATCATACAAGTGGAAATATCTCAGGATTACACAAAGCTTTAGCTCACAAGCTATCTAGCTCTCAGTACAATCCCTCACTGCTACTCATAGATAGCATAGACAACACATATGCCTTCCTTCAGTCCTCCAAGCCTCCTATTTCCTTGCGTAGTTTCCCCTAGGTCCTCCAGCTGCAACCTATGCAGTAATCACCTCACACACAACACTGACCTCTGAAATAATTGCGCAATCCTGAAGGAGATCATTCCTTCTACATGGAAAAATTTCCTTTATAGGAAAATTCCTCCAACTAATAGTACATTGTCCCTTCCTTTAATCTCAACTAGGTCTTTCTTTGAATTGACATGCATGAGTTGTTTATGAGAGAATATTCAGTTATCTAGAGAACACTAGTTGCATGCATGCATGCATTAACTGACTAAACTCACAATTAGTTCCTCCAACTGTTTGGAACTAATTTAACTAGACTTAACTAAGTTAACTGAGATAACTAATTACATCTCATCCTTATCTCCTTACTTAAGGGATAACTTCCTCAATCAAAGGGATAATTGTTGCATTTCTTCACATAGACTTCATGTTTGATTTTATTCAACTAACTAACTCAAGATGAATTAATTAATTATTTTTCAAACAGTTGTTGAGACCAAATTCGAATTTTAATTCTCAATTTTAATTCAGGGACTAATTAAAATTGGAATCTATCCCGAAATGCTATTTATAGAAATGCTATTTTTAGCATTTCTATTTTTCCTATTTCCAACAGAGTTGGAGTATATCCTGAAATGCTATTTATAGCAATGCTATTTTTAGCATTTCTATTTTTAGCATTTCTTGTTGCTATTTTCAACAAGAGACTTTGTTAAATAATTTTGAAGACTGTGATTTTCCACTAAATGCCTTGAATACATGAAGAAATATCTATATAGGATATACATATACACATCGATACCAGTGCTATAGGCACTAAATGTGTAAAACAATTGAAGGCTTACAATGTTAAAATGGAAAACGGGTGAGATTTTGTTAGTGGGTCCTGAGACTGGGATTTTCCGTAAAGCCCATATGCAGAAAGACTTACTTTTATTTTAGTGTCGCAGGATTTGAGAATATGAAAATATGTAGTTGGTGTGGGTAAGCATTGGTAAAGACACCAAAAATCTTCGTGGATGGGCTAAAGCATATAAATCCATCATCCTGTGGATAAAGTGGATGCATTGAGCATGGCAGGTCGATGGAGGAAAATTCAAATTAAACATGAAAAACCAATCCTTCTGTAATTGGGCATTGTTCCATAGCGTACATAAATAAATAAATATATACATATATATCTATAGTGATGTATGACGTGTCCCAGATAGTTTCCCTCTAAAGCCAAAAATGTGCACAACAGAGGAACACTAGGATAATGGGGATAGGATGAAATGTCCCAGTTATCCCCCCCTGACGTAAAAAGGTGCAGTTGCAAGGAGGGTTATCAAGGTGAAGGGACAGGGATGACGCATCTTAGGTGCAAAAGGGAGATTAGTCAGAGAGGGCCACGATGGTTAGGTGTGGGGTGATGTGGCACCACTACCTTGTCGACCAATCATAGGCAAGGGAGTGCAGAGAGATGACCCACCGTGCCACATGTCCTGGAGGCTCACCCATGAAGGCTCCATCCTAGCAGTATAAGTTGGGTGCCAATTAGAATAGTCATGGTGATAGGACAAGGATGGTGTGTCCCCATGGTCCCCACCCCTGAGGTGTAAGAGGAGTGGAAAAAGGGATGCGTCGGGATAGGGTGTGGTGGGATGATGTGGCAGGATCTTGGTAGTGCGTGGGGAACACCACTCTAAGATCAAATGGTGGGGATTCACTGAGATCTATGGTGGGGGTGATAAATTGGGACCATTCTTGAAATATGAGTGCCTACCCAGCGAGTGTTAGCGACCGAGGATTGTGATGTAAACAGTGGGTTTTGGTGGGGGCTAAATATAACGGTGGGTTTATTTGTTTTGGAAAGAAGGAAAGATAGTAGGTAACAGGTTAGCATCCTCGGTATTATTGAATTGTGTAGTAAATTCCATGGACAAAGAAAGAAACATGTGCCTTCCATGTACATGGGCCGGTCCAATAAATTATGCCCCTTTCTTTTGCATTTCCTTGTGAGCCAATCAAACACAGTAATGTGGAAAAAGCGCTTCTTCCCTTGACAAGTATTGAACATCCAACATCTTTCTTTGAATTCGAGACACATCAAGTACGCTTAGTAAGTGATGTGATATGACCACCCATTTTTCATGAACATTCATTGCATTGTTCGCAGATGCTCACGGAACTTGAATCACTCCACTCTCTAAAAATGAAAATACGCGGAATTCATTATTGGTCAATTTAGTAGAGCCCAAGTCATTGGTTAATTAATAATTTTAATGAAACTCCGTTAAAAGTTTATGGGAAGTATGCGGTTATGACAAGGTCACTTAGGTGAACTTTAATCTCACGAAATCTACATATTACAGGCTTCTTTATTCAAAGTAAACTATTTAACCCCATAAAAATAATTAAAATGGTAATTTTGTATTAAATTTTATAATAATTTTATAATTTTAATAAATATATTTTTATATAAATATAATTAATATTACTTAGACTAAGTAAATACATCATAATTTAAATGTTTCCCATTGGATGTAGAATAAATGGTGATGGGTCTGTTGTTAAGGCACTTTTTGATGAAGGCCACTCGTTTGTGGCCCAAGCCAAGTAATTTAAATGGCTTAAAAAAGTACTAGGGCACTAAAATTTTACAAATTACACAGCTCAAAATTACAATTCTAAAAAAATATTGTTAAATTTCATAGTTAGATAGAACCATCCTTGATAGTTAGATCCCAAATATTCTACAAATTACAAAACTCAAAATTACAATTCTAATAAAATATTGTTAAATTTCATAGTTAGATAGAACCATCCTTGATAGTTAGATCCCCAATATTCGACATGTGCAAAAATAAAAATATAAATAACAATAAAGGAGCTCATCACATAAGGTGTAAAGAAGAAGAATATAATTCTGATTGGCCCAGTGTTGGTTCTTCAAAAGCTTGGGCTTTCTTTTATGGAGCCAAGAGTGATGTCAAGGATTTTTGTGGATCAGGAGTTGCATTTCACCTAAATAAACGTCATTCTTTCCTTCTTAGCTTGGGGTTAGGACCCAAATCTAATAATAAAGAAAATTGAATCGAGCTTTGGCTCATCCTAGAATTTGAAATTGTAGAAAATCTTGTAGATTCACAAGCTCATGCAATCTAATAAAGCACAGGACAAAAATCTACTTCTACTTTCAACTAGATGAAGCCAATAGATCGATGAAAACAATATGAACAAGAAGAAGATAAATCAATGACACATAACACAAGATGTATCAGGGAAAGTCACTACTCAAGACCCTGCTATCTGTATTGCATATATCAGAAATATGAGTGAAGATACAAAGCTTGTTCTCATTAGAACAATTCCGCACAAGAATGCTCAACTCACACGCAAGCTCTTCCGCAAGTATGCTCAACTTACAAGAAAGCTCTTGCCCAACACTTAACCAATTTTGCAGCTCTCCAAGCCCCTAATCTCTTGTGTTGATTCCTAAGATGAATAGCTCGCATTTAAAGGGAATTCATGCTTCCAAAACTGCGCAATTCAAACATAGGCCCTTATTTGATTACATGCATGATCTATACAACTCAGTAAATCACACAACTAATAGTACATTGCCCTTGCACTCTAGTATCAACTAGGTCTTTCTCATAATCAACATGCATGAG
Organism: Pinus taeda; assembly: GCA_000404065.3. Classification (NCBI taxonomy): domain Eukaryota; kingdom Viridiplantae; phylum Streptophyta; class Pinopsida; order Pinales; family Pinaceae; genus Pinus; species Pinus taeda. The sequence goes on along the minus strand of APFE031649105.1, from coordinate 37,366 downwards.
TTTTTGATGAGGGAATCTTCAATTAACTAGAGTGAGACTTGTGGATGCACTAGTGCACCAACTGATTGTTAACTCTTTATTAGTTCCACAAACAGTTTGGAACTAATTTAACTGAACATAACTCAGTAAACTGAATTATCTAATTTACAACTCAATTTAAACTCATACTAGGCCCCTAAAATTTAGGGAGAACATATACATAAATTCAAAAAAGACTTCCAACTCGAAATTAAACTTAATTAACTATTTACAAGTTGCTATGAGAATAGAATTCAATTTTAATCCTCAGTTTAATTCAAGGGACAAATTAAACTCGAATTGCTTGTTGCCATTTCTCAACAAAAATATCTAGGAATGTGAAGTGCCTTTGTCTTTGGTTATTCTCGTGTGCTTATTGATTGGTTTTTGGGAATCAACATATTACATAGTTTGACCCTTAATCTTTGGCAACAAAGAATTCACTGACTTCGGGAATTTTTTGAGGAGCAAAAAGTATCACATATCCACAAGAAACACAAGGTTGATGCAGATAGAAGATCAAAGAAAGCATTACTCGAGTATATTGGCCTTTTAGTGATAAAAGAAAAAGTCATTGATGTTCTCATGATGAATATCAACAACATTTTTATGTTTTGACTATTTTTTTTCTAATTTGGAGGACATGCTCGAGAGGATGTATTTGAACATAAATATATGTACTTTGATTTCAATGAAATAACAAGTATTCAATTTTTTCCCGGGAAAAAAGAATCTACTTATGAATTCAAAAGTGTATTTTAAATAATAACAAATTACAATCTCGATAGAAATTGTATTACTAAATTTCAACCGAAAAAAAAAAAAAAATAAAAAAATAAAAATCATCTATTAATTAAATTATGCCATATATATTTTAATTTAAAAACCAAACGATTCAAAGTGAAAAATTGAAAAAAATACTAAATTAAAGCATACAATAATATAAACTTTGTATATGTAACACCTACTCATATGAAAAGAATAATTACCAAGAGAAAATTAACTAGCAATTGCACCAAATGTTGCAAAGGAAACACCATATGGCAATACCTATAGCACTAATTAATGATTGTTTAACAACTGTTGAAAGAATCATGAGGCCTATGTTGAAGTTAAAGATGCATGAAGATTTTTTCTCTTGAGAATATGTTGTTCTATGTTATCCTTTCTTTAGGTACTCTTCTTTCCAACCTGAAGAATCTTAAGATTGTACTATAATGAACCTAGATTTTGTACAAATCCTACTTTCATATTGATGAGAGATTTGTATTTCAGTAGCTGTTGGTCGCTTTTGTTCTTTGTGTAAATAGTAAAAAATATATCGAGCGGTGGCTTTCATCACTTAAAGGGCAGTAAAAATAAGGCTATTGAGAAAAGAAATCTAGCACTGAGAGAGATGAACTACCGAATTGGCGAACATGTCTTTCTCTCTCGAAACAATAGCTATCCATCGCTGTAATTTCTTATCTACAATTCACCTCTTGTAGAATTGTCTAGTTAGGGCTTTACTCTCTCCATTTCAGGCACTTTATAAATAAGAATTTCTTTCCCCGTCACGAACTCTACCCTATTGCTTCTCGGCATAACACATTTCCATCATTTCTTCCTTAACTTCACCTTCAGGTTCCCAGATCTCTTTTTCATGTCTATTCAAACCCTATCGATTCTGTTGAATCCAAGCTTCAACCCACAAAGTAACTACCTCTCTCGAGTGACCAATACCTCCTCTGATCTCCCCCCTCCTCCTTCCGTACATAGGTTTATCACACTTACTTGACACATTCATAGAAGGGCTAGAGGTCACTTTACCTCTAATATTGTCACTGATAACTCTAAGGTTCACTTTTTTGCCAAGACAAGAGGACCTTTAGTGCTGCTACATCACATCAAGGATTTTGTTGTTCCCTCCTTGGAACCATAACCCATGGTTTGAATGGCCTTTAAATCCCTGGAACTTATATGCCCCCAAGTTCCTCTAAATGGCCTATCTCTATACATATGCCCCCCAGATTCCTCTAAACAGTGTAGCTCTATACCAAAAAATTGAGAACACATAAATTGCAATGCTGAAAAATCTATGGTTTCTCTTTAGACTCCACCTATTATTAGATTCACCTTTACCTATTCATTACTCCTACATTGCTTGCTTCTTAAACCTGTTGATTAAATATAATTTACACACATGCATAGTCACCTATGTGGACATACATAAGAGAATAGATTCCGCCATCAAATCTGAAATGGAAAACTAGTCAAAGATTGTGGAAAACCTATGAGCATGCCTATGTTATATAATGAATTATGAGTGGATTACTTAATAAAACCATTTCCTATGATGTGCAATGGAACAAAAGCTTCATGCATAACTAAATATTGTGAGTTATTCATTAAGATTTCCTTATGCTTGGAGGGAAGGTAAGGTGCACAATAATGTATTCTTTGTAACATGGAGATATTCTAGTCATAAAAGGAAAAACAAGAGTTGAAGCCATTTATATATATAGATAATTCCTTCCATGAGGAAAGCACATTAATATCCTACATTTTTCACACATTACATTAAACACACAATGAAGTAAAACTCAATACACATGGATATTAATTATTAAACAAAAGATCAAACAAAGATCTTTAGCAAAGTGCCCAATATCATTAATTTTTCAACTATATTACTCGATTAAGTGCTTTAACTGTTTAAAGAACCATCTACTTTTGAAAAATATATGATGCAGATTAGCTAAAACCATATTGTAATTTATAAAGACTAACAAGAACCTCCTATTCAGTCTAATTTAAGTAAAATTTAATATAATAATGATGCCAATTATGTTTACAATGCCATAATCTTCTAGAGAATACTAAAAGATTTGGACATTTGACCTCATCATTTCACGCACAAATATTCTAAGTAGGTAAATACAAACTTTGACATCTTTGAAGTGGATACATTGATGTTTCCTACTACAATAACCCTCCAGTCAATATGCATTGGTTGCTGGAAACAAATGGATTGCCATTTTAAAATTACATCAATTTACTAACACTAAAAGCAAGACTTTACATTGATTTTTGTGCCATAAAATTTCTCATATTATATCCTTCCATAATTAGTACATGCAAGAACTCCTTTTATCACCAATATACAAAATTCAGTGACCTCAAATTTTGTATAAACCAAAAATGGATCCATATCAAAACCAGGTAAGATTTTATTATTACATCTCTAAACAAAGGATAAACCCATTTGCATAAACAGACATGCAAACCTTGTGCTCTCACATCCTATATAACTCAATGATAGAAACATACCAAATCCCATTGAACCTTTCTTGTTGTATACTTATGTTGAGCATATAAAAAAGAAAATATGTGTGTGCAAATTCCTGGCAAGAGGAATTACAGGGTGAAAAATGCCTTCCGATCAAGACCATATATAACATGAAATGAAGACAAAGGTTGTCTTGAAAATGTAAGGACGACCATATCAAGTGTAAAGACAAATCAACACTTGAAAATTCTCTCTTTCTACCTCGTCCCACTTCACATGCACTCAGGACATGTCAACATGATCAAATAAAAAAGAAAATCTAATTAAAAAACAAAAAATTCCATCCATTGATTAATAAGTGGAGCTTTTTAACCTCAAAATACCATGTTGAGAGAATAATGTGTCATCAAAATAATGCTTATAAGCCATGCAAAAATATGGAAACCAAATACTTCAGTTCAATAGTTGTTATACAATTTTTCTGACTCTAAATGTGCTTTACCAAGAATACCTTATTGTGAGTTGAGGAAGCTTATAAAAATGGTCTGCTTACAATTTTTCTTGTAGGCTTTCTTTCAATAGTATTCCCCCCATGAACAATTTGTATATATCATCTTCCCTTCTTGATGTATTTGGATTCCATTACATTAGCTAAACAAATGACATAAATAGCCTTCAACTTGTCGTTTTTACTGAACTTTGGCAAACCATGTGTTTCTTCTTAGGGTAGAAGCCTAAAGTAATGATATCTAAGCTTCCTCAATTTTCAAAAGATAACGGAGACTGGAGAGGGGATTCAGAACATAGAGAGGCTTATTTAATTATAGACATCAATTTTCATAATTCAAAATCATTTGAGTCATTCATGTCATTGGCCATGTGTTGGGTTTCATACGAAACAAACCATTATGTCACACAAACCCTAACATTTCGTCATACCAAGGCTTTAGAAGTGGCCTCCTAAACAGCTAAAGTTTTTTACATTTGGAACTTGACATTGCAAGATGGAAAGATTCCAAATGGAAAAAATATAGCCTTGGATGGAACAAAAACATTGTGGCAAACTTCAGGAATTCGTTTATCACAACAAGGAAACACTACTTAACCTTCCCTCAAATGGCATCCAATAAGGTAGATGCAATGAAAACAGAGACACTAACACTTGCCTATGTTTTCTATTTCCTCCAAGTCTAGGAGTTAAATACATTCAATAATGCATATTACATGCAGGAAACTCTACTTCTAGCAACGGATTCCAAGGTGGACTCATGAATGTGAAGCAAAGGAACATGACAAGAAAGGATGAAAAGAAATAGTTCTTGTTGAAACAAGCATTACTCTCTCATTTACTTTACCTTGCAAAGATCATAGCTTGTCCTCAATATAAAGTCACATGCCAAAGGAAGGACTATAGGTTCTAGTTCATCCAACTAGAAGTACCTGTTAATGCATTTAGAATAAGCATGTCTGTAGCCACTAGCAACAACCCTATTACATGACTTTGAGACACCATAATGACGATTTCTATGAAAGATGGTTCATTACACGTTATCCAAATATGGTTTCTTGTTATTGACTTTTTCCTAGTTGACAAGCTGACTAAAACTCCCTGCCTTTAGAAAAATCAACATTTAAAAACTTTGCCACAAATGCCCATAGCATGTACACATCTTCAAAATTGGATAGAAAACCAAGTGAAGTTGTCACAACCTCAACCCGGGAAGATACCTTCATACTGCTATCACATCGACCACTTACCATAGGATTACAAAGAGAAACATTATTGGAATATAAAGCCTCTTTCAAATATGTGTGATTCTATGCAAATCAGAGATGACTGAGAAACCCCAAGCCAAGAGAAATATTATTTTTATCTGCCAACTTATGTACAAGTTCTGGATTGATTAGTCTACCTTTATAGTTCTACACCTGAGTTGATGGCAATCTTTTTGTTAATACGTACTTGCAGGGTCTAATATACAGTCATTCAAACTGTAATTTTTGTTTGGGTTTCAACATAACCGTTATTTTGCAAAACTCCCAGGACTAGGTTCTTTACAACATACTTAAACAGTCACTCTCATTGTATAAAAATTGCAGAGTTGCTTAGCATCCCATCATCTAGATAATTCATAATGTTGTCTAAATTTCCCAGGACACAAAGATTTATACATTTAGTTACTCATTTAATTCCACAATTACTATTGAGTAATAACTCAAAACATAAAGATTTTAAAATTATTTGTGCACTTAAACAATCAAAGAATTTCACTAAGAGACCACTCCACCAAACCGTGAGAATGAAAATTACATCTGCTTCTCCCCCCGAGCTTCAGTCTCCAAATGAGTGGATAGAAAATAAACTTTCTTAGGTTTATTTCTTTGGCATCAGGACCTCCTATCCAACCATAACTATTCAATCAGTTGAGGTCTCCACTAGTTCACAACCTAGCTCAAGAGTACCTACAACATCATATTTTCTGATCTTTTAGTTCCCTCCTCCTCCCCCTTTGTTTCCTCTGAGAGATTTTATCTCTAGGGAGAGAGAGAGAGAGAGACTAACTATCTCTAACTGTCTAGTAGCTCTTGACAAGAATTTCCAAGACTTTTAAATTTCAATTTTTTTTTAAAGAAATAAAAATAAAATAAAATTCTTATGCCGAAAAAAATTCTTACTTTCACCAAGTTTTACCTAAACCATTAACTACTAAGTCTTCATAGTAAAAGTAATTCAATATTTAGATTACCCTAGGGGTTATACATCTTCCCCCCTAGAGCTGAACACAGACCTCGGTGTTCGTTCTTTCTCTTGGAACAAATATGGATATGCTTCTCTCATTAGAGTAGCATCTTCCCAAGTGGCCTCTTCTAGACTGAAATGCCTCCATTGCATCTTAACTTGGGTGATAACCCACCTCTGTAACATTGTTTCTCTCTGCTTGAGAATACATAGAAACTCTACCAGAAATCCTTGTTTGTTTCACCTCTATCAAAATTGACAATCAGTTATTGAATTATACATTGTATGATAGATGTATATAAATGTATATCTATGAGTATGTATACATGTATGTATATAACTAGTAACCAATCCAATAAAGAGTTCATTTGTAACTTTACCTGCACCTCCTACCAGTTAATAACATGCCTGAGATCATACACATACTTCTTTAATAACGAAACATGAAAGACATTATGAACTCAAATGTGACTAGGTAGAGCAAGTTGATACACTACAAGCCAATCCTTTCCAATATTTGGAAAGGACCACAATACTGGGATGCCAATTTCGTACAACCACCCCATCTTAAAGTGATTTTTTGAGGCTTAACTTGCACATACACATGATCCCCAATTCTAAACTCTCGATAGGTCATTTTTTTATCCACATAAGATTTATGTCAATCTTGGGCAGCTTTCAGATTCTAACATACTTTCTTTACTGTCTGATCCATTTCTGCTACCATGTCAGGTCCTAAAATTATTTTATCTTTAGAGCTGCTCCAATTGACAGGGGTTCTACATTTCCTCCCATATAGCACTTAGAAGGGACTCATTTTCAATGACTCATGATAACTGTTGTTGTATGCAAATTTAACTAGGTGAAGGTATTGTTCCCATTTGGTTGGTTGTTGCATGACATACATTCTTAACATATCTTCCAATACCTAGTTTAGTTTCATAGTCTGCCCATCCATCTGAGGGTGATAAGTAGTACTAAACTGCACTTGGGTACCCAGTCCCGATAAAAGATCCTTCTAGAATGTTGAGGTGAAATTTACATATCTGTTCGAGATTACCACCCTAGGTATACCATGCGACTAAAATATCTCTCATAAAAATATCAGCAATTTGTGTAGTCTTATATGTGGATTGTATTGGAAAAAAATGGTTGATTTCACTCAATTTTTTTACCACCACCATGATGGAGTGATTATGACCTTTAGATATGAGTAATCCGATTATGAAATCCTATGTAACAACCTCCCACTTCCATTCCAGAATTGGTGAAGGATGTAATAGTCCCGCTAGTTGTTGGTGCTTAGCTTTAACTTGCTGACATTCAAAACACTTCGCCAGGTAATCTACAATGTCTCTTCTCATCCCAGGCCAAAAGTAATTTTTCTTTATTGCAGTGAATAGTTTTTTATACCTAGGGTGATCCACATATGCACTTCTATGAAATCCGACCAAAATTAATTGTTTAACAACCAAATGGTTAGGAATGTACACCCTTCCTCTAAAGGTTAATAAATCGTCTTCATTTATTCCATATTCAAACTCATTCTTGGATCTGATTTCCAGCTTTTATTGTTGCCAAAAAATTTGCACTCAAGATCTTTCAAGGTAGCCTCTTTAATTTGTGTAGAAAAACTAAATCCAGATTGACTATAGGAAATTTCATACACACAACATACTTTCCTACTTAAGGCATTAGCTACTCGATTTTCTTTCCCTTTTAGGTGCTTTATTTCAAAATCAAATTCACACAGGGAAGAAATCCATTTAGCTTTATGCGTGTTCAAGTTGGGCTACTTAAAAAACTAGTTAGGTTGTTGTGGTCGGTCGCCAGAATAAACTTCTTGTCTAGCAAATAGTGTCGGCACATCTTTAAGACATGTATTACAGTTTTCAATTCTAGATCATAAGCATAATACCTTTGTTCATGATCTTTTAATTTTTGTGACTCATATGCTATCACCATGCCCTCCTGCATTAAGACTCCACCTACTCCTTCCTGGAAAGCATCGATACACACTACAAATTCTTTTGTAGGGTCTACAATTTTTGGCACAGGGGTTGAGGTCATCAAATGCTTTAATTGATCAAAGTTGCGCTGACAATATACTCTCCATTTTAAAAAAATTCCATTCTTCTACAAGGAGGTCAAAGGATAGGTTATTCTGGAGAAACCTTTGATGAAATGACAATAGTATCCCGCAAAACGCATAAAGGACTGAATATCTTTCACAATTTTAGGAATGAGCTATTCCATGGTGGTCTTGATTATTTCAAGGTTCACAGTTGTTCCCTCAGATGAAATTATGTATCCTAAATACTTGATTTGGTTTTTGTAAAAGTCACATTTTTTATACTTAGCGTACAACCGATGCTCCCATAAAGTTTGTAACACTATTTGCAAGTGCTTCTTATGTCCTTCCAATTTTTTGGAATAAATTAGAATATCGCTGATGAAAATTAGGACAAATTTATCCAGAGAAGGATAGAAAATACTTTTCATTAGGCTCATAAATGTTGCAGGTGCATTAGTTAGCCCAAATGGCAACACCACGAATTCATAATGTCCATATTGGGTTCTGAAGGTTGTTTTGTAAATGTCTTCTTCCTATATTCTGATTTGATGATAACCATATTGTAGATCGATTTTGGAAACACAGTAGCTCCTTTGACTTGATCAAAGAAGTCATCAATTCTTGGAAATGGATACTTATTTTTAGTGTTAGTTTGTTTAATTTCCTATAATCAATGCACAGTTGCAGGGTGCCATCTTTCTTCCTTACAAACAACATAGGGGCTCCCCAATGTGACACACTAGGTCAAATGTACCTTTTATCGAGTAACTCTTGCAATTGCATCTTCAACACCGGGGTTTCTCCCGAGACCAACTCCATGGTAAAATCAATATTCCTTTTTGGGGGCAGTATAGGAATTTCCTCCAGAAATACATCAGCAAATTCCTAAATGACTAGTATATTTTCTAGAGAAGTTGTCTTATATTTAGTATTAGAGTATCACACTTGCACAACGAAAATCTGGCACCCCTTTCTAACGCATTTCCCCAGCTAAGAGGTTGTAATTGGTCTCAATTTAATAGGCCTTTTGATTCCCTGAAGTTATTGTCTAACACCCCCCTCTGATAGGAAACTTATGATCATATCTTTGTATTTTACTAAGGACCAATGACTTTCTAGCTAGTCCATACTAATTAATACATCATAAGATCCTCGAGAAATCACATACATATTTACTCTAATTTGATACCCAGCTACAACAATAGAACAATTATCTACCTTTGTAGTCTCCCTTCTTTTTGTTCCAATGGCTAGTTGTACCAACCAAAGATTTTTAAATTTACTGGGTTGTAATTGGAATATTTCTACTATTTTTGGGCTAACATAGCTCAGGCTGGCCCTTGGATCTACTAAAATTGAAATAGTATAGCTATATGTTTTACCTTACAAATCTATCATCATGGTTTGATACTCGTCCTAATGATCCTCCAGTGCAACATTAATCTTTGTTATGTTTATCACCACCTCTTCAACAGTAGAAGCTTCTTGAATATTGGTGATCACTTCTGACCTAGCGCGATGTGGGCAGTTCTTATAATAGTGGGGTTCACGTACCACCCGACCGTAGAGATGAATGAAGTAATTAAAGCACCAAATATTCAAGATGCAGGAAGACTGAAAAATGGAATGATGTATGAATGAGCTAAATGGGCATTTGATGATGAAATCAAATGAACTTCAACTAACAATGTGTATGAACTGATAGAGCATGAGATATATAAGTAGAGAAAGTAAAAGCAGTGGGCGTTTGGCATGGAATGGAAAAGGAAGGGGTGGAGATATTATATGATGCATAGTGGTAGTAGACTGGGAACAATAATAAATTGGGAATATTCTTGAAATTTGGGTGCCTGGCTAGTGGGTTTTACAGGCCACGGATTGTGATGTAAACAGTGGATTTAAGTGGTCGTGGAGGGCAAATGAAACAGTGGGCTTATTTGTTTTGGCGAGAGGGAAAGACAGTAGGTAAAAGGTGGGTGTCCCTAGTATTATTGAATTGTTGTGATGAATGAAACGACCAAGTCTACCGAGGCAGAGGAATCGCCGGGACAGCCCTTTTTGGCTGGAATTCGGGGAATTTTTTTCAGGTAAATTTGGTAAAACCAAGTTTAAATCATGTTTTCAAATTATAATTTAAATTTATAAAAATAATGTCAAAATTTATCACAACAATTCCCAAATTTTCATAATTTCAAGAAAAAACAATGTCAGGATTTTCATGATTTTCAGGTAAAAAAAAATTGTTTAGACTACGGCAAAAGAAACATGTGCCTTCCATGTACATGTACGGGTCAAATTTCATCCCAATTTTCCCCCAAGTCCAATAAAGGAAGTCCCTTTCTTTTTCATTTCCTGTCGGCCAATCAAACATTGTGACGTGGAAAAAAGAAAAGACCTTCATAACCTGACAACTACTAAACATTAAATGTATTTCTTTGAATTTGTTACACATTCAGTGAGGTTAGAATATAAAATTGTTATATGACCACCCATTTTTCATGAACATTCATTGCATTGTTTTTGGATGCTCACGGAGCTTGAATCACTTTACTCTCTAACCATTATACGCAGAACTCATTATGTAAGAGATTATTTATGTAAAGTAAACAATTGAAGGCCCAATTGTTTAGTTTTCTATTTATGTTTAGTTTTCTTGGACAGGCAAAAGGGAGAAAGGAGGAGTACACCTAGTCATTATCTCAGCCTAAATCCTCCTGGGATGGGACTTCAAGAATTTGTTTCAGTTTGGAACTGCACTCTTTAGGAAGAGTTTAAGAAGAGTTTTAAATAAATTTGGTTTTTGGCAACAAATTATTAAGGTTTAGTGTTTGAAGAATTGTTTTAGATAATTTAATCTAAATATTTTTTAGAAATGCTCAATAATACGGAAAAGTTTCATGGATTTTTTCTTTGTTTTCTTCTCTTGGAATGTTTGGAAGGTTAGGAATGAGAATCAAATTATTCTTGGACATTCATTGGAGGTAATGATTATTACGTTCTTTCAATAGAGTTGATCAATACACTAAAAATGAATTTTCAAGTTGAGCAACATTAAAAATCTTGTGTACAATAATCATACAACCATTTATTGTTTGAATGTTGGGAATCTTGGCCTCTCTGGAAATTTTGCATTGGAATGAGACAATTTTATCAAATACCTTTATTTAAATGGTATTTTCCTAAGTGAGGTGAAGGATTCTTTTGTTTACCACTCGAATACTACCACCAAACAAGCTATAACTAGAGAAGCTTAAGCCTCTTTAGTCTCTACCTCTTCACAGTATTGCCTTTATATGTCAAAATTGGAAGCAATTACCACCAAACAAGTTATAACTAGAGAAGCTTAGGCCTCTTTAGTATCTACCTCTTTAGAGTATTGCCTTTGTAAGTCGAAATTAGAAGCAATTGACCATCTCTATCTTCATTACTTAGTTTCAAAGGAAGTTTGGCATGATACATATTCTAGAATTACATATTTCATCTTCTTTTAATTCTTTTGAAAACTATCTTCAATACCAAGAGACAAATATGGACACTCATAAGACTCTTCCCATCTTCATAGCATGGGGTTTATGGAGAATGAGAAACAAATATATTTTTGGAAATTTATCTCTTAATATAGAGGTGGTAATTCCCAAAATTATGAGATTTTTTAAGGAATATTCTACGTCTAGACTTTCCAATGCTTCCAATTTGTCTAGCTTTCCCATTAATGATCAGAATTGTCTGGCAGGTTTCTTTGATCAAGCCTCTCAAGGAGGTGTGTGTTGTGGGGGTTCCCTCATTAGACTCCCCATAAATAAGTATTATCAAATTTGGGTTAACTTGGAACATGACACAAATACTAAATTTGAGCTCATAGCATGTTGGACTCTTTTTTCTTTCACTATCAATAAAAAGATCTTTCATTTACAAGTCTAAGGTTATTCAACATTCATTGTAGAATGGTTGGCTAAGAGGGGTTCTCTACATGTTCTCAATGTGAGCTACTTGCAAGACATGCTATTAGCATTAATAGAGACAATATTTTACTAGTTATTATTGGTTCTCTACAGGTTCTCAATGTGAGCTACTTGCAGGACATGCTATTAGCATTAATAGAGACAATATTTTACTAGTTATTATTGATGGTCAGTTTGTAATACTATATGAAAGAATTTTCTTAGTAAATTAATATTTTGTGAATGATAACTTTCAGACAATAAACTTGTATAACAATCATATCTTGTGTAGGCTCCACAGGTTCTCTGGCTAAATTTTTATTGTAATTTTTTGATAATTTTGTGTGAAACTTTGGCTTCATAATTCTATTTTTTGTATTGCATGCATCATCTATTTTTTTCAATTGAAAAAAATGTAAAAAATTGAAGACAATAAAAATAATTATAATGATAATTTTTTATCAAATTTTATAATAATAATTAAAATCAATTTTTTAAATTAAATAATTTAATTAATATATTTTTATTAAATTTAATTAATTTTTAATTATTATCCGTAATTGTACTATGTAAAAACAGGTGACCGTAAAGAGGTAAACTACATATTAAAAACTCTTAAAACTAAAAAAAAAAAAATTCCTTGGGTTGCTTCACAACCTAAATGTTAAAGCTGTAGTACAACACACAACCTAAATGTTAGATGTATATTTGTTTATCAATTGAAACTTGGAATACAAGACAGGTTTAGTAAAATGTATCACATGTTTAATAATTATTTTTCTCATCTTTATTTTGAGATATAGCTTTCATAATTTTAACAATTATTAATAATTATTAAATAAATAGTAAAGATTTAATTTTTATTGGAATATTTATGATATTTATATGTATTCACAAATTTAAAAAGTTGAGTACTCTTTCTCCATTTTAATTGAAATGATTAATTTAAAAAGAATGTTTCCATTTGAACAAGTGTTATATAAATTGAAGTTATGGTTTTTAGCATAATGGTATTGATAATCCATGGTATTGGCCCCATGGTATTTATAACAAGTCTATTTATAGATTAAGAATCTACATGGTAAAGTGAAGAGTAAAATTCACATAACACTAGAATCCTTGTTCCATGTTTTTTTAATTATAATGTTCTTAATTTATTATATATTTTTTTAATTTTTTAATTTTTAATACATTTAAATACAAACAATTTAAAATTAAAGTTATAATTATTAGAGTTTCATGTTTTTTTTTTTTTAATTTTAGCAACACTGATGTATCATCTTGTAAGTACTTTGATCCTTATTATAGATTGATGCCTATAAGCGTTTACCAATCATTTAATTTATATGGCTATTCTAGTTAGGTATAGTCTAATCAATGTAACTCTTGACCCTTTTTTTTGTCTGGTTTTGGTGATATAATTTTGAGTAAGGTTATGATTTTTTGTTGTTTAAAATGATTTTTGAATAAATAAATAGGTTCAACACCCTTAGAAACTTTATGGTACTAAGATTTTTAATATTACACAACCCAAACTTACAATGTTAAAAAATCATTTTCAATTTTGAGCAAAATTGATTAGAAAAAAGTTATAGAAGAGCTAAAATGTCTATTAATTAAACTACACTATATTTTTATTTTAAAAAAAGGTTTAAAAAAAAGAAAAGAGATAATTTTAAAAATCGTGATATTGAATATTTACATAACGAATTTAAAATAATATTTAAGGAAATTGTTTGTGTGTGTGTATGTTCTCCTAAGATATCACAAGTTGAAATATAGACGGGGTGGAGTATGTACACCTTCATGAGATGGGGTGCCTGTAACACCCATTTTAATCCTCAAGTTTTATAATTTGTAATTAAGACTAATAATCATAGAATGACCACCATGGATATTTCGACAAATGCATTTGATGTAAATATGCATTTTTTTATTTAATATATCGCTAATGATAAATAATAGAGTAGCCAACGTGGATCCCGGAGTAGCCAACATGGATCCCGATGCCTGAACAAAATTTGTAAGGGAGATTTGGGGAGTTTCATATCATACTTGATTTAAATGTCTCAATTGTTAATTTGGTAGTTGAACTACCCAACTGGCAACGGTTATGTAACAGCACAAGTAAAACTAAAATTAATGTAAAAAGGAAAACAATTCTTTAGTGAAATTATACCTGCCGGCTGCGAAGTGACCACAAGATTTGGGGACGACTCTCCTCCCACCCGTAGGCTCAATTGTGCAGGATTCTGCAACAACTGGCCACCCCCGAGCCCTCAATCAACGACTACTGCCAGTATTCCTAAGTCTCAGTACTCTCCCAAGAGAATGAAGACAGAACCTCCGAATGATCGAACCCCTCCATCCTCCTCATCATTCCTTAAATAGAAAAAACATTGGAAGGGGAAACCACATGCACACCCTCCATGTGTCTGCATGCCACATGCCCACCCTCCAAGTGTCGGCATGCTAATTTTTTCTGATAGTTTCCTTATTTTATTATGGTTATTACTATTTTTTTATTTTTATTATTATTTGTTATTTTGGTTATTACTATTTTTATT
>APFE031649090.1:0-18140 GCA_000404065.3 Pinus taeda | reverse complement strand
AACCCTAAACATTAACCATTTTATAACCTTTCAAAAAATGTTTTGTAACTTTTATGTAAGTGTTTATTAAAAGAATCTAATAAAGTCTTATAAACCTTAAACCCTAAAACCTAAACCCTAAATCCTAAAACCTAAACCCTAAACCTTATGTATTTTATAACATTTTAAAGAGATTTTTGTAACTTTTGTCTATGTGTTTATTAAAAACATTTACTAAAGTGTTATAAACCCTAAACCGTACAACCATAAACGCTAAGAATTTTATAACGTTTTTAAAAGCATTTTACAGTTTTTATTTAAGTGTTTATTAAAAGCATTTTATAACATTTTAAAACCTAAAGACTAAAGCCTAAACCCCAAACACTGAGCATTTTATAACATTTTAAAAAGTGTTTTTTAACTTTTATTCAAGTGTTTGTTAAAAGAATTTACTGAAGTGTTTTAAACAATAGACACCAAACCCTAAGAATTTTATAGCATTTTAACAAGTGTTTTGTAACTTTTTTTAAGTTTTTATTAAAATCATTTACTAAAGTCTAATAAACCCTAAATCCTAAGCCCTAGGAATTTTAAAACCTTTTAAAAAGTATTTATTAAAAGAATATAATAAAGTGTTAGAAACCCTAAACCGTAAACCTAAACCTTAAACCTTAAACCCTAAACCCTAAACCCTAAAAACTAAACATTTTATAACATTTTAAAAAGAGTTTTCTAACTTTTTTTAAAGTGTTCATTAAAACACAAAATCTAAACAATAAAACCCAAACCCTAAATAATAAACAATAAATCCTCAACCTAAACCCCAAACTCTAAACCGCGAGCATTTTATAACTTTCTAAAAAGTGTTTTGTAACTTTTTTTTAAGTTCCTATTAAAATAATTTACTAAAGTGTTATAAATCTCAAACACCAAGCACCAAACCCTAAACCCTATGTCCTAACTCTAAACCCTAAGAATTATATAACATTTTAAAAAGTGTTTTGTAAATTTTTTTAAGTGTTTATTAGAAGAAATTACTAAATTGTTATAAACCCTAAACACCAAACCCTAAACCCTAAAACGGAAACATTTTATAACATTTCAAAAGTGTTAGACTTTTTTTAAGTGTTCATTAAAATCACTTACTAAAATGTTATAAACCCTAAACCCTAAACCATAAATCCTTAACCATAAATCCTAAACAATAGGACCCAAACCCTAAATCCTAAACCCTAAACCCTAAACCCTAAGCATTTTATAACATTTTAAAAAGTGTTCTGTAAATTTTATTTAAGTGTTTATCAAAAGGATTTACTAAAGTGTTATAAACCCTAAACGTGAAACCCTAAACCCTAAAACCTATACCCTAATCATTTTATAACATTTTAAAAATTCTTTTGTAACTTTTATTTAAGTATTTATTTAAAGCGTTATTAACGTTAAACCCTAAACAATACACCCTAAAACCTAAACCCAAAACCCTGAACCCTAAACCCTAAGTATTTCATAAAAATTTTAAATGCATTTTGTAACTTTTATTTCAGTTATTATTAAAAACATTTACTGAATTGTGATAATCCCTAAGCCTTAAACGCTAAAAAATAAACCCTAAACCCAAAGCCCTAAACCATAAACCCTAAGCATTTTATACTAGTTTAAAAATCAATTTTTAATTTTTATTTAAGTGTTTATTAAAATAATTTACTAAAGCATTATAAAACCTAAACCCTAAACACGAAACCCTAAACCCTAAATGCTAAACCTAAAACCCAAGAATCCTAAACCCTAAACCATAAGCAATTTACAACATTTTAAAAAGTGTTCTATAACTTTTATTTAAACATTTATTTATAATGTTTACTAAAATATTATAAAATCGAAACACTAAACCCTAAAACCTAAAACCTAAACCCTAAGCATTTTACAACATTTTAAAAAAGAGTTATGTAACTTGTTTTAAGTGTTTATTAAAAGAATTTACTAAAGTGATATAGGCCCTAAACCCTGAACCCTAAACCCAAAGCCTAAACCTTACACACTAAACCATAAACCTTAAATCTCAAACCCCAATCTCAAAACCCTAGATCTTAAAGTCAAAATCCTAAACCCTAAACATTTTATAACATTTTAAAAATTGTTTTGTAACTTTTATTTATGTGTTTATTAAAAGAATTTATTAAAGTGTTATAAAACCTAAAACCTAAACACTAAACCCCAATCCCCAAACATCAAACCCTAAAACATAAAGCTTAATCCTTTTTTCCTAAACCCTAAGCATTCTATAACATTTTAAAAAGCATTTTGAAAATTTTAATTTAAGTGTTTATTAAAGGAATTTACTGAAGTCTTAAAAACTCTAAATGCTAACCACCAAACCCTAAAACCTAAATCATAAACCATAAATCCTAAACGTTAACATTAAACCCTAAACCCCAAACCCTAAATTGTAAATGCTAAACCCTAAGGATTTTATAACACCTTAAAAAGAACTTTGTAGTTTTTATTTAACTATTTATTAAAAGAATTTATTAACCTATTATAAACCCTAAGCAATAACCCCTAAACTATGAATGCCAAATTTTAAACCCTAAATGTAAACTCTAAGTCCTAAACCTTAAATCATAATCCCTAAACCCTAAACCCTAAGAATTTTATAGCATTTCTAAAATCTTTTTGTAACTCTTATTTAAGTTCTTATTAGAAGCATTTATTAAAGTGTTATAAACCCTAAACCTTAAACTCTAAACTCCAAAACTTAAAAACTAAACCCTAAGCAGTTTATAACATTTTAAAACATTTTGTAACTTTAATTTAAGTGTTTATTAAGAGAATTTACTAAAGTCTTATAAACCCTAAACCCTAAGCATTTTACAACATTTTAAAAAATTATTTGTAACTTTTACTTAAGTGTTTATTATAAGTAGTTACTAAAGTCGGATAAAACTTAAACACTAAGCATTTTATAACATTCTAAAAATCCTTTTGTATGTGTATTATCATTTTTGAAGTTGAAATCCTTTAATGATACTTATTTTATAACATGTTATACTATGTAATGAACTTTTTTATTTCTGGGCTATATTTTTGAACTTGAAAATTGTGGCTTTATATGAGTTTTTGTTAATTGATTTTTTTATAATATAGGAAATTAGCGTTCATTACATATTTTGTCTTCTAGTCAATCTCATTGCGCATTTTCTGTAAGTTCAAAAAAATTGTGTATTGATCAACACATATTAGAGTTTTTATTGAAGAATAAAACACAATAGTTAGTATAATAGTTACACAACAAGGAGTTGGAAAACCTATTTGAAGAGAAGTAGTTGGATAACTATTTTTCTATTAGAGAATCAATGCACAGGAAGGAAAAATAACTTGATGTAAAAATTAAATGAGGGATTCACCACCAATGGAAAGTAGATGAAATTGAAAGTGTCAAATTCAAGTTCCTTTCACCTTATTTCTTGTAGCCCATGTGCACCCTAGTCATCATCTCTTATTTTCTTCATTCCAGCAGCCGCCATACCTTATATTCTTCATTCCATCGAAGCAAAGGGGAAATTTCATATCGAGTATTAAGTAGAAAATATCTCTGAGGCCGAGAATGCTTAGCAAATATTATTGAGTAGACACGTCATATTTATTAGATAGGAGATTATATGATGTTTAATTTAATTATTAAATCCACACATCATAGTCCCATTACACGTGTGAGTTGTGGAGCTTTTGAATTTTATGATGAGTGGGAGGCATTGAGTGACAACTAACGTTGTTGAAATCATATGGCTAGAGTAATTCGATTTAGGAATTCACAAAAAGTTATGATAATGATGTTGTGCTCCTCACTCCATCCCTTGGGAAATAGCTAAGATAATGATGTTGTGGACCTTACTGCATCCGTTGGGACAGTGTGGAGGAGATTAAACATTTATTTACGCGAGAGTAAAATTTTAGAAGATATATTATTGTGCAGTAAACATTTGTTTACACCTCTGTAAAAGTCCACTATACATATTGTACTTCACTCTATACATATTGTACTTCACTTATAGTTGGAAACATGAATTTATTTTAACATAATTAATTAATTCTATAAAGTTGTTGTATAAAATATTCTATGAATTATTGCCAATTTTGTATATATAAAAAAAGTACTTCCATATATATATATATTTGTTTGTTTAACTCTCATGTCTATATTTTGTAATATTTTATTTCTTTTAAATGTTTTATTTAAATTTTAAGAAATAATTTTCCATTATTGTAAATGTTTTTTTTTAATTATAATTTGATAATAAATAACGAATTTTAAATTCAATTATAAATGTACTTCAAATGGTTTTTGTGAAGGTTATATTGTTTTCTTAAATAAATGAATATCATATTTAATGTTCCAAATATTAATATTTAAAAATAAAACACACACACACACACACATATATATAAACAATGTATTCTTAAAATTTATTGTAATTAACTTCAAATTTTAGTATAAAAAATTTCTATATTTTATTTTCTTGTGAAATAAAATTTCTACTCTTTGGATTTCCACTAGGGAAACCCGACCAAACAAGTAACCTCAAATATTTCAAAATAGGAAAAGGCACAGAGCTAAGACACAAAGCTAAGACAAGAAAACAAAATCAAAACTAAAAATACATAGGCACATAGGTATGCATGCAATTTCTTGGGATCAATAACCTTTATTGTGATGGGATGGTTATTTCTCCTAGGAGTGCACCGAGGATCAAGAGGAGCCCCATTTGTCATTAAATTCTCGCAAAGACGCCCCTTGTATGACCAACATAAAAAATTGAATATTCCACCTTAGAAAACACCTAGGTGTTTGTTAGGATTATGTCACTCATTCGAAAGCTCCCATTCCACCTAAGTGATCTCTTCTCAAATTAATTATGTGGTCAAATCCCAGTAATGATTGGTTGAGCTCTAAAGTCAAATTTGAGCTCTAGGACAACCTATATCTTGGAAGTAATATGCTCCTCACTTGACATTAGCTATTTATCTAGGCATAAAAAAAAACCAAAAAGATGAGAGGCCCACGTGACACTCGAATGGTTTAACAAGAGTGGAAAAGTCTCAACACAACCCCCTATTCTTGCCAATACCTTCTAGTGGCAGAGCCATCTTGAGAGCTAAAATGTCTATGGGATAAGAACAAGGAACCAACGAGGGATTAGGAACAAAAATGTATAAATAAAGAGTCTTAACATACCTAGGCCCAATGGCTCTACTAGGTTCCTCGGGTGCGGGCATTTACTTGACACTATATATATTTTTCATTATTTACTTGTATATATATATATATATTATAAATTTGTATTTTTTATAATCATATATTCGTTTATTTTCTTTTCGTTATAAAACTGCATTCAATTATGTTTATGATCAAATATATATTTTTGGTGTAAGGTATTATGAATTTGTTATTTAATTTATCTTGGTTATTATTTTTTATGTAAATCTTACTCTTTCGAAATATGAAAATGTATATTTATTTAACATACATTTAAATATTTCAAGGTTATTACTACTTTAACAAAAATTCTAATGTTACAATGTATGATTTTTAAAAAACTCCTAGAATTTATGTCTTTATTTTTAGGTTTTAAAATTTCACTTTAAATGGCATAATGGGTTCTGATTATTTTATTAATATTATAAAATTTATTTCATGTTTATAATGTGTATAAAATTGTATATTGTCACCATATATTTTTGTTGAAAGAATTAGTTTCACTTAATGCTAAGTGATGTTAAGTGATGTATGTATTTTTTTATAAAAAGTATGTTTTTATTTTAATTTTCTAAATTTCACTTTAAATGACACAATGGGTTGCGATTCTTTTATTAATATTGTAAAATTGATTCCATGCTTATGATGTATATAAGGTTGTATATTGCCACCATATATTTTTGTTGAAAAAATTAGTTTCAATTAATGCTAAGTAGTGTTAGGTGAAGATAGGTTTCAAAATTATATTTAAGGTTTAAGTTTTAGGATTAGGGGGGAGAGAGTGAGGGAGAAATGGTCACATAGAGATAAAGAGTGAGAGGGTTGACTGGGTAAGAGATGATTGAGACAGAGTATGAGGGACATAAACATATTTGAGGGAGAGAGAGAGCTAGGGGAGGGAATGGGCGATAGAGAATGAGAGTAAGGATGAGAGATAAGAAGAGAGAGAGGGATTAAGAGAGAATGAGTAATAAAGCGAGAGAGGAAATTAGTGCAAGAGACAGGAATAAAGGGGAGAGAGAGGGAGGGCAGGGGACGATATCAAGAGAGAGTGAAAGAGAAAGGGATATGGAGAATGAGAGAGAGGAAGAGTGAGAGATGGAGGTAGAGGGCATGAGAGATAGGGAGAGTGAGTGATGAGGAGGGAGACAAAGACGGCTAGGAGAGAGAGGACAATAAATATTGAAAGTGGGAGAGGGGGGGAAAGAGAGAAGCAGTGAGAATGAGTGTGAGGGTGAGAGGAGAGGGAGGGAGAGAGAGGAGGAGATTTAGAGAGAGAGAGAGAAGTGTATTAGATTGTGCGAGAGATGCATTCTGAGAGTGAGGAAGAGAAATATTGGGAGATAGTGAGAGAGGGAGATGTCAAGAGAGAGGGAGAGCAAGTGAGAGAAAGAAATCAAGGCATAGGCGAAGAGAAGGAAAGAGGGGGAAAGGAGGAGGAAGTAGAAATGGGGGGGGGAGAGAGAGAGAGAGAGAGAGAGAGAGATGGAGGGAGAGGGGGGAAGAGAGAGAGTAAGATAAAGAACGAGAAGATGAGAGACTGACAGAGAGAGTGATGGATAATGATTCAATATCATAATGAGAGTGAGGGAGACACATAGTAAGAATCACAGAGAGAGATTGAGAGATATTGTGAGAGAGAGATAGCATGAGTGAGATAGAGCAAAAGATAGAGAGAGTGAGAGAGAGAGAGGGAAAAATGGATGGAATGAGGTAGGGCCTATTTTCCCTTTCAATTTCTTTCACAATATATTCATATACATTTAGGATTTATTTCCTATGTGAAGTAATATTCTCGTTCACATTTATTGCACACTGGATTTTTTAGCTAGCATCTCTCATCTTTGGAACAATAAAGCCTTGTGAACCCTAAACCATAAACCTTCAGCATTTTATAGCATTTTTAATCCTAAACCTAAAGCCTAAGAATTCGATGAGATTTTAACAAGATTTTTGTAACTTTTCTTGATGTGTTTATTAAAATCATTTACTAAAATGTTATAAACCCTAAATCCTAAACCATAAGAAGTTTATAACATTTTGAGCCCAAAACCCTAAACTCTAAATGCTAAGTATTTTATAACATTTTAACAATCGTTATCTAAATTTTTTAAGTGTTTATTAAAATCATTCACTAAATTTCTATAAACCCTAAACCCTAGACAATGAGCATTTTATAGAATTTTAAATCCAAAACCCTAAAGCCTAAGCATTTTATAACATTTTAATAAGTGTTTTGTAGATTTTTTTATGTTCTTATTAAGATAATTTATCAAAGTGTTATAAATCCCAAACCCTAAACCCTAAACACTAAACACTAAAACGTAATCCCCAAACCCCAAACCTAGAACCCTAAACCCAAAAACCTAAGCATTTTATGTCCTATTAAAAATAATTTTGTAACTTTTATTTAAGGGTCTATTAAAAGAATTTACTAAGGTGTTATAAAACCTAAACCCTAATATTTTAATAACATTTTAAAAATTGTTTTGTAACCTCTTCTAAGTGTTTATTAAAAGATCTTAATATATGTTTATAAACCCTAAACCCTAAACCCTAAATAATAAATCCTAAACTGTAAACCCTATAAACTAAACCCTAAACCGTAGGCATTTTAATAGTATTTTGTAAGTTTTAATTAAGTTTTTATCGAAAGAATTTACTAAATTGTTATAAACCTTAAACCATACATCCTAAAACCTAAACCCCAAAACTTAAACCCTAAGCCGTGAAGCCCAAGCCCTGAACCCGAAGAATTTTATAATAGTTTAAGAAGAATTTTGTAACTTTTATTTAAGTGTTTCTTAAATTTTTTTACTAAAGTGTTATAAACCCTAAACTATAAACACAAAAATCTAAACCCTAAACACAAAAACCTAAATCCTAAACACCAAAACCTAAACCCAAAACCCCAAACCCTAAGAACTAAACCCTAAACCCTAAACCCTAACAATTTTATAATATTTTATAAATTGTTTTGTAACTTTTATTTAAGTGTTAATTAAAATAATTTACCAAAATGTTGTAGACCCTAAACACTAATCCCTAAAACCAAAACCAAAGCCCCAAACCTTAAACCCTAAACCCTAAACCCTAAATCCCAAACCCTAAACCCTAATCATTTTATAACATTTTAAAATTTATTTTGAAACGTTTATTTAAGTGTTTATTAAAAGAATTTACTAAAGTATTATAAACCCTAAAACCTAACCTCTAAACCCCAAACCATAAACCCTAAATCACAAACCCTAAGCCATAAACCTGAAACCCTAAGCCCCAAACCATGAACATTAAACCCTAAGACCTAAGCTTTCTATAACATTTAAAAAAGTGTTTTTAATTTTTATTTAAGTGTTTATTAAAAAAATTTACTAAAGTGTTATAAACCATCAACCCTGAACTTTCAAGCACAAACACTAAACCCTAAACCCTAAACTCTAAACCATAAACCCTAAACCCCAAACACTAAACCCTAATAATTTTATAACATTTTAAAAAGGATATTGTAACTTCTATTTAAGGTTTATTAAAATCATTTACTAAAGTGTTATAAACCCTCAACCCAAACTCTAAACACCAAACCCCAAATCATAAACCAAATAAAATTCTTCTTTTTCACACGCATGAAAAATGAGGATTGGTATGCCATCACTCATTGGTAATATCAATAATTGCAAGATGATGGTTTCAAATAACTCCATTAAAATTTCCTTTCAGACATGAACCTTTATTGATTCAATATTGTATGAATCAAAAAATAATAAGTGCATCATTGACCTATTTTCCAACTTGCTTGTACTATGAGGAGAAACCCCAACCCAAATTGTGTTATTATTTTCCTAGACAATGGCTGAGTCAATGGATCTTCCACTGCACATACATATTTTGTATGAAGCTTCTTGTATAAAAAAATTTAAGGACCTATGTTTCACTATTGTTTGTGATGGGGTATAGGGTGTGGCTTCCTAAGATAGCTAGAGGAAAACTCCAAAATTTATGGGGATAATGGGTCGGGGACAACAATAAGATGTGTGTGTGTGTGTGTATAAAAGGATAAATATTTAAAAAATTAAACTTCACCATAAATATTTGTAATTTCTCGTAAGTGTAAGAGTCCATACTATATAGTATCATTTCCATCCTTTACACTTACTAATTCTGAAATCCTTCGGGCTATTGAAAAAGGGTAGAGGGATATTATCACCTCTACAAATGATAAATACAGAGTCTAATATTGAGATATTCTACATTTATTAATTACATAATTTCTAAGAGTAGAACCCTAAAGACCTAAAGTCCATTTACATTCAATTTGGAATCCAAAAACCTTATCATTGAAATTCCAAAAAATAGTTACATGTTGACTCTATATACTCTACTAAAACCTTCAATTAGCTTAATACTAAAACCAAAAGAGAACCAAAAATTTTTGAGATATTTTGAAACATTTAGCCACATGTGCTTCTCTAATTCTAGAAGGGCCACTAGGGTGTTGAGGAGTGGCTCCTCGATACCTATTTTAGCTTTCATATCAATGAGATGGGTTAAAACAACACCCACCATTATTGAGGAGGAAGGCTCTTATGTAGCCAACCCTCAATGAATCTTCCTAATGCAGTCAACATAGCTAAAGTTTATTCCATTGAATTTCATTGTAGCTTTTGGGAAGGTACATTTAATTTTTCACATTGGAGTCTTTTTCAAGTCACATATGATGGGGAAAACCCCTCCCCCACCCATTTTGAGGATGGTACCCAAGGGAAATCCTAGATTCTTCTGCATACATGTCTAGGTTAAAAAATATTCAAATCCTTCACAACAATATACTCATTATCAACTCAACACATCACTTATGGAAATAGGACTTAGGTGGGGAGAATAATAATCCATCACAAAAATACTTCGGTTAAACCGAATTGATGACTTTCACAACCTATATAGTGGCTTAAACGTTGTTTTCTTTTTACAATTCTTTGTATGAGTTCATTTTCAGGTCAAAGTTTTGAAATACCAACAAAACCAAATGTAGTGTCTCTCATATGGATTTTAATAGATCATCTATAGAATATTTATTCCATCTAGAAAAAATTTTGACATCTTCAATTCTCAAGCAAATTTCAAAGAGTAGTACATTGTGACAAAGAGTAGAGTTTGTCTCCTACTAAATCTTCTATTAGGATCATTAAGTTCTTTTATTTTTCTATGCATTCTTCTAATCTAAAGCTTGATGGGATGGGAATGAATTAGGATAAATTTCTTAGATGATGCACTTTTGTCCTATTTAATGATTATTAAATGATATTGACCCTTAGATAGAATATGATACCACCAAATATGGTACTTAAAGTTATTAATCCCCGAAAACTAGTGCAACTCTAGGGGTAACTAAAACCAAATTCCCAATGTCAAATCAATAACACTTACTCACACTTTAGTTTGGTTCTCTTATGTCATAGGGTAAATCCTAGGAATGATTTATGATATTGCAGTGCTTTTTACCCAATATCTCTAGTACCTCATGAGAAACTATGTTCTTCTCCTCTATCTCACCATGGATACATTCTTTAGAAAAACCTTACCACAGTGAAACATCTCTTGTATCTTGTGAGCACCTCTACTCTTCAACTTTATCTCACCCGTACCTTACTTGGAATCTATAATAGCATATCCTCTAAAATACAAATGAAATCATCTTCATCGACAAAATTTACATAATTTTACCCATGTGTGTCTTCCAACATACGTTCTTTAATCTATTATCTAAACTAAGGGAAAATAACTTTAACAATAAAATATTGAAACTCATAACACCATGTATTTATAGGGACTAGAGTGTCCTAGTTCTCATATACCCCTATCATTTTCAAATCGAAAATTTCTCTTAAGTTGATATTGGCCATTTTTTATTCTTTCTATTCCAACCACTTGTTTTTTAAACTTTGTAAATAGATGTTTGAAGTTTTCCATGACTTCATCAATGTTACCGTTGCATTTGTAGCTGAATGAATTATATATATTTCCCTAGATTTTGTTTCAGCTTTGGAAGTTGATTGTGTTAATGAGCCAAGAAATTCATCTTATCCCAAGGCGACTAGATTTATTTTTATATTTATCACCATTTCTTGAGCATACCACAAATTCTTCAATCTTTTCTCGGTTAGGAAAACTTAACATTTCATTGAATGCATCTATATAAGAAATTAGGATTGTAGAAACTAAAATTTAAGCTTCTTTAAGAAAATTTTGAACTTTGTGATTAAATATCTTGATGAACTCTTTGATAGTTCAATGAAATCAAATATGCAAAGACAATATGCTAATTTCCCTAGAACAGATGGTTCATACAATTTTTGTATTTCATTTTTTTTATGCATAATGGTGTATTTTTTCCATCAATTTTTTTAATCATTTTCCCTTTACTTTTTTTTGGTATCTCTAATTTGTATACCTCATGTACTTAGTAAACGCGCATTCATCTAGTAATGAATAACTTTCACAATAAAAGGAAAATATAAATTAAAGTACCTAGTCATGCGTGCTTGAGTTTTAGGCTATCATGAGTAGATTTAGTTCCATAGATTGACACTCCCCATGTGATCTCCAAGAGTGAAATCAGTGCTTTGAAAATGAAGCTAGAAATAATTCTATGGAAAATAATTCCCTTATAGTGGAGTGGATTTCTACTTTTTGCAACATCTTTCTAACCTACACAATTTAAATGTAGACCGACCATTTCTTATTGCTTTCATTAACTAAGGTATCTTCATCCCTGAATTTTCATAAACTCTACATTGGTAGTAACTCGCTACAATGAGAAAATCAGTCAAGTTAATGATGATATTACGAATAAACAATATAATGATAAATAACATGATTAATGAATGATAATACCTACTTAATGTTGTCAATTTACAACTCTAGTGGAATCATCAATGATAAAAAAACATAAATGGAACCCAGTATGGATGCGGTGGTATTATTCACCATTGCAATAAAAAGTTCGGTATGTTCTCCATACTCCAAAATAAATCTCGCATGTCTCTATGCACTACTAGCTCCAAAATTTTGCATTAGTTGGGTCGCTAATTTTATTGTCACATACATACCCTAGGAATGTATGTCCTTATGCCACCATCAATAATTTCTCCTACACTCAGCACATACTCATACATAGCTCACTATTGTCACATCTAAGAATCTAGTGTTGTGCCTCTCCTACACAAGACCATCAACACACCCAACTCGAATAAAGGCAACCCCATACCGTACTCATTGGAAGGTCGTCCAAGTGAAGTTTCTCTATCAACTCACCTAGATTCTCCATACCAAGGTCAATGAAGATAGCAAAAAAATTGTGAATCATCAAATCAATCATGCAACCCTCTCAAGGTGTCTCAATGCTTGCAGCATCACGTCAAGGTGCTCTACCGAGTTTGATTCGTATCCATCTCCTATCTTTGGTCAAGTCGGTCCACTCTTGAGGTCCACAGATATGAAAAAGATTGATGCCTTCCTAACTCAACTAAACCACTCCCCAAGTGTCTTACACCAATGTCTCACCACATATGCAACCAATCTTTCCCAACTCCATTATTTGATCTTTGATATGATGTCTCAAATTAGAACCCCACCTACAAAGTCTACTGTTAAGGGACCCATAATCCATGTGAATCAGGGATGCACCTCATCCATCTAGGTCATTTGATCCAAGATCATCAAAAAGTCAGATATGTTTTAAGACTACACTCAACAATGTGAAGGCTCTCCTAGTCACAACCACAAATCCATCAATTTGTCATCTGAGGCATCATCATCCCATTTCTATTGGTATTGAAGCTAAATGAAGACTATCAATTATATTAAGGTTTTAATATTAATTGAATTGCACATAGCCAAAATCAAAGGACTAGAAAATTCTACAAAAAGCTTGCGTTAAGATTATGTAAAGTACTACTTACTATGTATCAAAGCCTCGACCTTAAATTCAAATTCAATTCAAGGCTAAACATTCCAAATTTAAAAAGATGTGGAAAGAATTTTAAATTCAAATTCCAATTCAAGACTAAACATTCCAAATTTGCAAAGATGGGAAAATATTTTATCGAAAAGCATCTCAATCTTTTTGGTGAAAAAACCAAAGTTATTTGTACTAGAATATCAAAAGAAGCATCGAGGTTTTTCGGGAAGAAAAAGGAACTTCTTTGCACCGGAATTTCAAAAAAAGCATAACACTTTTTTGTTTTTTTTGTTATAGACGTTGTTATGTACGTTGTGGTAAACTCTGATCCGCTTCTCCTTTAACCTTTAACCTATACGCCTGGAATCTTTATGCACAAGAACTTCAAAAAAAGCGTGTCAGAAAAGCGTGTCAGAAGTTTTTGTTATAGACGTTGGTAAAGTGTGATCCGCTTCATCTTTAACGGATCGCATCTTTTCTGAGATAAAGGAGCGGTGGCCTGGAATCTTTAAGTCGTTTTGAAATAGATAATCTTATTGTGCAGTGCATATATATGGGTAAGTTCAAGCGAATAGTTTGAAGTTTTTCTGTTGACATCTTCCTCGTCTATCTATCATCTGTATTTACACTTCTGAAACCCCAGAGAAAACTTCCTCTTCCAACTTTCACCTGTATTCAATCATGTGGTCCATACTCACCTTCTTCTTCCTGTTTGTCTTCCTTTCACCTCACAGCCTTTCGTTGTTTGGGAAAAGCTGATGGGTACTTGGAGTACCATCTCGATCTTCCTAAACTAACATTTAACTCCTCTGCAATGCCTCCTTCCTCGTTCTTTTTATCGACGGCGGAAGTTGCCCTTGAGGAAACTGAGATCTCGATTTAGTAGTATTTATGTGCAGACGCTAGTCACGAAGATCGATCGGCGCACGACCAGGAAATCAAAATTAGCTTACGATATTGATACTACTGTTTCCAGAAGCAATATTTCTGAGATACAATTCTTGGAGGGTTGATCTGTAAACGAGAACGAAAGATCTTCGAATTTCGAGCAGCTGTGGCGATTCATATGAGATACAGGCGTACCATATGACACTCAAAGCACAGTGTCTTGATTCAGGGTAACTGTTCATAACAGGCTTCGTTGAGCACAAGTTAGGGTTCCGACCAATTTCCACTCAAAAATTGAGCTCAAATCACCACACCATGATTGGTACTTTGACTGCAAAATTCGTCATCAACAACGGCCGCCGTGTGGCACTCAAATAAACCAGGATTTGCTCAATTGCGTGTGCCTGTGGAATTTCAGCAACCCAATTCGGGTACTTACTCGGACGATTTCGATCTTGCAGCTAAGTGTGTCCGTTGGGAATTAAAAAAAATTCTATATCAAGAAAAGGTGCGTTCTCTGGTTATTTTCTGTATTGATTTAAATAATTATTTACCTCGCAGTTAGTCATATTTATGTGCCATGTACTGATTTCTTTTCCGCCATAGTAAACCAGGATGGTTTATGTTTAATGGCAGAGATGGCTTCGAATTCGTCGAACTCACCCTGCGCTGCCTTCAAACTCAGAGTGTTTATTTGTGCCGTATTTTCCTCCGGAAGAACCTCAAAAATTTGCCAATATTCAGAAGATCTTCGGAGCAAGCAACGTGGCCAAACTACTCAACGATTTGGAGCCCCATCAATGGGAGCACGCTGTGAATTCTCTGGCATATGAAGCCGAAGCTCGCTTGATTGATCCCATTTATCGGTGCGTTGGAGCGATCTCCACGCTGCAGAGATAGGTGCAACAGCTACAGAAGGAAGTGGCGGCTGCCCACGCAGATCTCCTTCAGTACACCTCTGCAGCTGAGCGTGTTCTTAATCCACATAGTCCAGGCTCTAGGATGCCAGCTTATTCCAGATTTGACATGATTCATGCGGCACCTGTGGAACAACAACGGAAAACTTTAATGGAATTCCCTAATTTTAGAATTGGCCTGGCCTTGAGAATCATGCCTATGTACTGTATTTTTCAGCCAGGCCTGCCAGTGACGGCGGTAGCGGCAGCAGGTGAAGGAATTTTCTGTACATTTGTACAACCATTGCAAGTATTTATTTTATATTCATATTCATATTTATGATTTATTCTTTGGTTTTGACCAAGAGCATTAGCAAGAAGGGATGCATGGATGATATTTGATATCGCCATGACAGTTATTTATTTTATATTCATATATTTATGATTTATGCTTTCATAAATGTTAATGTTTTTATATTTTTATGTTTTGTTATTGTTTCCTCTATTTAGTTAATCTCCTTTTGCTCTTTTTGTGGTTACGAGGCAATCCCACTAATTCTTTATTTTTTTATTAGCGCTCTCTTCTTGGTCTTAAAGGCTTTGGATTTTTTTAGTTTGTTCTGTTTGATGGTAATGTTCTTGTCATAAAACCTCAAAAACTTTATTAATTCTTTGTCATAAAACTTTATAATATCTGACCTTTTCGATCTTCTTGCTCTCATAATATTTAAACCTTTTTAAACTTTTCGATTTTTTTGATCCCCTTGCTCTCATAATATCTAAACTTTTTTAAACTTTTAGATCTTTTTGTTCTTTTCTGTTTGAAAACAAAGTTAGTTATTTGTCATAAAGCATCATAACATCTTATAGTTTTTCCAAGTCACAGTCTATAAAACATGAACTAATGTCTAAATGGAAGTCTCTCAAAGTATGTGAAGCTTCAATTCTATATCATTCCTTGTTTCACACTTTAAGTTGTTTTGAACTCTTTCAACAGAGCATTTTCTTCTGAATTGATAGATCCTCCTACCACTTTTACAAGTTTTTGGACTCTTCACATATCTTGACTATATGCTTCAACAGGTAGTTGCTTCTCACTATTGTCATCCATAGGGTAGAATTCTCTTTTTACTCGAGTTATCAATAGGGTAGAATTCCCTTTTTACTCCCCTTATTTATTTGTCAACCTCCAATTTACTTATTTTAAAATTATTTCTTATATTTAATTATATTTCAAATTTTTATATAAACAAATTTTTAATTTTTTTAATATTTGATTTGTTTTTCTAAATATTTAATTTATTCAATAAATATTTATATTAAATTATTAAATATATAACAAATAAAACTAATATAATATATTTAGAGTTATTGTTCTATATCCTATGGTATTTGAGTTATATTATTATTAGTGAATGGGTTTTTCACTTAATTATTGTACTTGAATTGTTTAGTTATATTTATGTTTGTATAATTATTTATTGATTTGAAATTATATAGGAATATTTTTGTAAATTTAATGTTTTGATTTATAATTTATTATTTATAATGTGAAATGATATTCTTGTACTATTTTATTATATGTAATTATTTATTTTTTGGAAAATGGACGATATAAAAGAATTTATTCATGAATAGATTTTTATTTTTATTTTTATAAGATATGTGAAATGGATGTGTTTGTTTACTTAAATATGAAAATAGGCTTAATTTATTTTTTTAAATGTACCCATAAATTGTATTTTTTTATAATATGATATATTGGTTAGGTGACATCACATTGATATTTATGTATAGACATTGTTTTTTGTTTAAAATGATATGTATATGTTGGTGTATTTTATGCGTTTTTTTAAATGAAAGTAACTTTTGTTTGTTTATGTGATATGATGGTGATTCTTTTGTTAATTAGATAATCTGATTGCATTGAAAGATAATACAATGTTGACAATTTTGTACACGTTTAATGTCTACATATTTAGTATTATTTGTTTTATTGTTTGTTAGATGATATACTGATTGTGTTTTTTAGATAATATGCCTATAATTCATTTAACTGATAAGTTGTTTTTTTTTTTCTACTACATGATGTGGATTTTATTTGTTAAATGATATGATTATGATAATGATGGTTATGCTTTTGTTTGTTAAATGACATGCTTTAACTTGTTTTATGATATGATGGTGATATTGATTGCGAGAGAGATAATGAGAGTGAGGGGTAGGGGAGAGAGTGAGAGAGCTAGTGGGGTGGGAGAGTGGAAGAGGGGGCAGAGGGAGTGAGAGGGGGAGAGAGGCAGGGGGAGCGAGGTAGAGAGGGATAAAATGGGATGGAAAGAGACAAAGATAGAGAGGGAGGGAAGGAGAGAGAGAGGGGGTGGGAAGAGAGAGACGGGGGAGGGGGAGAGAGAGTTGCGGTAGAGAGGAGGATGGGGAGAGGGAGAGTGGGAGACATGGAGGGAGAGGGGCAGAGAGAGAGATAGATGTGAGGGGAGAGGGGGAGAAGGAGGAGGAGGTGAATGAGAGAGGGAGAGGGGAAGAAGGGGGAGAGGAGGAGAGGGAAAGAGAAGGGAAGGGGGAGAGAGAGAGAGAGAGAGAGAGAGGAAGATAGTGGGAGAGGGGGAGTAAGAAAGAGTGTGAGAAAGTAGTTGAGGGGGAGGGAGAGGATGAGAGGCGAAGAGAGGGTGAGGGCTAGAGGGAGAGGGGGAGGGAGGCAGATTTTTGCAGAGAGGAGAGAGAGAGAGAGAGAAGGAGTCAGAGGGAGAGAGAGAGGGAGAGAGAGAGAGGGAGAAGATAGAAGGGGGAGGGGGAGAGAGAGATAGGTGTGGGAGAGAGGATAATAGGGAGAGGGAGTGGGGGAGAGAGAGAGAGAGGTGTTAGATAGAGGAGGATAGGGATAGTGGGAGAGAGAGAGAGAGAGGTGTTAGATAGAGGAGGATAGGGATAGTGGGAGAGAGAGAGAGAGAGGTTCGGGAGATAGGAGGATAGGGAGATGGAGTGGGGGAGAGAGAGATATATATATGTGGTGGAGAGAGAAGGGTAGGGAGAGGGAGTAGGGTAGAGGGTTGGGGAGAGTGAAAGAGAGAGAGATAGGTGGGGAGAGGGATAGGGGGAGACAGAGTGAGAGCGGGATAGTGTGATGGGGAGAGGGAGAGAGTCGGGGAGG